>CANSGD010001352.1:0-220707 GCA_947645195.1 Patellifolia procumbens
TATAGTAGAGTGTTATGAATTTTAAAATGGAAGTAACTAGGTACTTAAGTGAAAGTAAGATATGTACCAATTGAAGTAAAAGTAACACAAAAGGTAGTATTTGCACTACCATTTTGGATTTTGGGCTTTTAGACATATAAAATATCAACGCATTCGAGACTCCATTTGACCAAATTCAAAAGGTCCAGTAGAAATTTGGCAAACCCAAATTTATGAGAGACTCCGTATGGACTTCCAGCATCGACGGCAGTAAGATATAGGCGCCAATTTTGAAATATTTTAGTGGTTGAGGTTAAGAGAAAGGCAATTTATTAACCTAAACGAGGACAAATCGTTGCCATCTTTGGCTATAAAATAAGGGCTTCACCAGAAAAAAGGAATCATTAAACAACCACAGCAACACTTTATCCCTAGAATTTAGACTAGTCCTTAGTGTAGCTTTAGATAGTTGTTGGCAAGAACACTTCATGTTTGAAGCCTCCTTTTGTTATTTTTGTATCATTGAGTGCAAGAACGATAACAGTATACTCTCTTTCTTCCTTTATTAAGCTTGTTTGTTACTTTCATTTTCTATAAAAGTTTGTGCTTGAAAGACTGGAATTGATACAAATATCAATAAATTAGCATTTCTCGAAGTACTTTTTTCAATTAACATGTTGCTATCATTTAGCAACAGTTGTTATGTGATCAGTTGGTCATATTTTATGATCACCAAGCATTCGGGACTTACAAGTTCTTATATATTCAAGTTACAAATGGACTAAGATGAATAAACAAGTTTTGAATTCCTAGACGCAGATTGCATGATGTTTGTGCTCAGTCCAGTCATGGGGGCGCTTGATCATCGAAAGTACCAAAATTCTTCTGTGGCGTTAAATGACCAGTTTGCCCCTAGGACTTCCCCGTCCGCCAAAAGTATAAACCATTAGCAAGGCCGGGCTGACCAACGACACATCATTGGCATCAACATCTTCACCAGGTGACACATCCCAAGTACTACCCTAAAAATAGTATTTGGACCTGATAAGTGTAACACCCGCCCAAATCGAATCCTTTTTATATTAATAAAACTCGTTTGAGGGGAACATCAACAGGCTTCGACTTGGATGGAGCGTTGAGCCACACTCAACCCCTTGGAATTAGGGGTGCCAAGGCTAAGTAACTAAAACATATTTATTCCAAACTTAATTAAAAATCCTTACAACCAAATTAAACTAGTTCGTTAAGTACTAAATACTAAGTGTTTCAGAGTTCCAACGGAAGCAAAATATAAAACTAGGTGGATGACAACTTCTAATTTGATCTCTCATAATTCCCCTCGATCACCCACATAATAAACATTGAAAAGGACAGGAGAGAAAAGCTCATCAAAAATTAGATAAACTGAGTAATTCCAACTCCGTCCCGTAAAGTACTTAAGTTTAAAATATGTTGAAAATAACATATAAAGTCGAGTTGAAAAAGCATAGCAAATAAATACATACAGTTAATAGGTCACATTAACATAGCAATATTTTATTTTATTTACGGAAGGGAAGGAGAACGCTAGCAAGCCGGTGATGCACCATGTAAACCACTTGCTTCCGTGTGAGCCGGTGATACGCACGTAAACTACTCGCACAGTGGGCCAGTGATACACCACGTAAACTACCCCGCTAAAAGTAACATTGGCCATAAAAAAGAGTCCCTAGTGTGCACACCCCTTCTAACTTGGAACACATCAAGATAGAAGGAGAGACAAATGGGGGGAATCAGCTGTGGAAAAAGAACATGGGTAGCGGCTGAACCTGGCATCAGGGCAAGCTGTTCATCCTTCCTTCACTGGGGTTCACTTTCTGTGATTTATAGTTTACTTCAAGTTATCACATATCACATATTCACTTATACATCGTTCACTTAATCGAGAGTTGAAAAAACGTTACTCCAATTCCATAACTCATTTCATACATAGCTAATTCCGATAGCATATCCATATTCTCAACCATCACTTGATTACATTAACTCTTAATCATTTCATCATCACAATGTCAACTTCCATTTATAACTTCCATATTAATAATAGCGATTATAATAACTGCAGTAAATAATAACGATAATAATAATAATAATAATAATAACAATTACTATTTGAAAAATTGTTTTTAATAAGTCAGCCTTTATGCGATCTTCTAAAATTAAGTTCACCTTTGGATTGTGGAATAAGGTGCTTGTATGAGTATTAGCTTTAATCGAGTTAGATCAGGTCTTGGGGTGGTGTTTGGGATCAGAGGTGGTGGTGGTGATTGTGATTATAGGTGTAGGGTTGGTAAGGGGGAAAGAAAAAAAAAAGGAAAAATTGTGCATTCGACCATGTAAAGGATCATTTAAACTCATAAAAAGTTAATACTCTTACAAGCTAACTTGTTCCAGAATAATCCAAAGGTGAACTTAATTTTAGAAGATGGCATAAAGGTTGACTTAGTAAAAACAATTTTTCCAATTTTTTAAATACCGTTATAATAGTCATTAATGTAGTCCATAGTCTAACTCCCATATTAAGAGTTCATGATAAGAATCCATTCTTGTTATCTATTCCATTACTCATAATTCATACTTAAATTGGTAATCATAATCCATAACTAATCCATGTCAATATCCACATATTAACTTTATTATCACATAATTAGTTCACATAATCTCAAGGTTAAATCGTTTTATTTTACGGAATCTACTTGTGGATAAACATTGGTAATTACCTACTAAAGCGTGTGGGAGATTAATCCACGAGTTGATCGCGCTCTTGATAATCTTCTTCTAGTAGTTCGGAGTCTACAATTAAACAAAATCTAAAATTAGTTTCCTAAATAACTTTTGTGTTTTATAAAATAAAAAACTTAAATAATTTAAATAACTTAAAGAAACTTTTTATTTAAAGAAGTTTATAAATCAAAGTTGTATTTTTCTCAAATTTATTTATCAATTATTTTTTTAGTACTTAAACATTATTTCAACTTTAATATTTATTTAACCGTGAAATTGCAAATAATTTAAATAAACATAGAAAATCAACTTCAATATATTTGTCATTTTATTTTAGAAACTTAGAAATATTTATAAGTTATGAAAAGTTAATATAATTACTAATGGAAATAATAAAGTTAAATGGAACTTTTATTTCAAATTAAACAAAACAAAACTAGTAAGAAAAGATGGGTTAGTTTAAAAGCTAAATAGAAATTGAGATTTAAGTGAAGAAAAATTTGGGCAATGAGTTCATGTAAGTAAGTGAGAGTTTATTTGGGTCGTTTGGGTTTAAGTGAAAATAAAATAAGAAGGAAATAAAAGAAAGAGAAGTAGTAGAGGAGGGAAGAGGAGAAGGAAAACAGAGGGAGGGCCATTTGGCTCCGGTTTCCGGTGACCTTACGCAGCGGAGGGTGCACGCGGTGGTGTTGGCAGGGCGGCTGGGCTGTGCGGCAGCAAAGGGCGGTTTTGGGGCGGCTGGGCTGTGTGGCAGCAAAGGGGCAGTTTTTGGGGCAGCTGGGGTCGACGGAGGGGAGGTGCGAAGGGGGGCTGCGTGCTGGGCTGCTGCTTGCGTGCGATGGTGGCCGCTGCTGGTGCGTGGCGGCGGTTCGGTGGGAGAAGGTGGTTCGGGTTTTGGTTGTGGTGGTTTAAGTGGTGGAGCTTTGGGTGGTTTTAATGGTGGTTTTCTTAACTTTTCAAAAACAAAGAAAATCAGAATTTTGGGGAGAAAAGAGAGAGTGAAGCAAACCTTGAATGAATTATTTACTTGATTAATTGAGTGGATTGAATTGAGTATTTATAGGAGGGGAAAAATCTGATTTTGGGGTTTCTTTGGTCAAGTATCACGTATTTATATAGGATTTTTCTCCACTATTTACAAGCTATTTTGTGCGTCATTGGAGCTCTTGGAGCTATTTTATTATGCTTATCGTATATACTTGTGGTTCTGTGTTTTAGTGTTGAATTGCAGGTTTTTAGGGAGTTTTCTCCTTATTACGCGACCCATTTGGAAGCAACCACGGCTTTACGAGGTGTTACAGAATACATGGATATTATGGCTTATATGGGTAGTTTGGAGAGTCTCAAGAGTCTAAATGAGAATCCGAGAGCCAAAGAGTCAAAAAGGAGATTTTCGTACTCTGATCGGGCAATAATAGCCCGATCGGGCGAAGTATTTATGATCGGAGTGCTGAAAGTCGCGGACCTGTCAGAGCGAGCCGTGCCCGATCAGATCGAAGCAGAGGACATGCACGGACCGATCGGGCGCCCTGGTTTTTTGTCCCCAAAACTGGAGGAAACCCGATCGGGCGAAGTCACCATAGGTCTCATTTTGCTGCTGGCTTTGAGGGAAGCTAGGGCTGGCCATTTAGATCCCCAGGCCCGATCGGGTGGTGTCCCCGGAGCCGTCGGGTGGAGCCTAATCCTCGCCGCCTCCCTCGCTGGGCTGCAACGCTAAACAAAACGAAGCCCAAGATTTTTCACTATAGGCCCGATCGGGTCCTTACCCGCTTCCGCGGACTTCGTCTTTTGTTTCCTATTTTAATTAGACTTCGAGGTATTATAAATACTTTTTCCTCGTTATTTTAGATCATCTTTTTACTGCTTTAGACTCTAGTTTATTCCTCATTGTTCTTAGCTTTAGTTTAAACACTTAGATTAGATTAAAGGTGATTGAACCTATTCCGAGTTCAGTAAAAGTTCCTGCTTTATGTCAATTGGTATTCTTTCTTGCCTAATCTCTTTTGTATTCTCAATTGCTTAGTTTAATTATTCAATTATTCATGATGCAATTGTTAGCGTTTCATTAGTTTTGTTGTTGTTAATTCGATTTGAGTGGTAGTTCTCTTTCTAGGGTGTTTGATAGGAAAGTCATGTTTATACCATGATTGTGATTTAGATTTCTACCAATTTCTGAGCTTGTTAGGTTTAGTTTTGGTGTGGTTTGTTCTTATTTCGTAATTAATATCAGTGTACAATTTCATTGATTGCTTGTGGTTTAGTTGTTTGCACAGATCCGTCTTACGACTAGAGGCCTAGGACACGTCAGTGTTCTGATTACGTTAGTGAGTATGCGGCGTATGTTGATCTATGAGCGTTGAGTGTTAACCATAGCTCAACACGTGCTCAAATTTCCCGACTCTTGACTTAGGTTTTGATAGTAGTTGACCCTATTTCTTCAATTGGTTTAAGCATGGTGGACCGACCTATTACCCTAGGTTTTGTCCATAGTTGATTCCTCGATTTAGTCCATCTTCCTTGGCTTACTCATGGTTTGAGGCGTCTTCCTTGATTTTCGTCTGAAGTAGCTGAGTGGTTGAATGTTAAGTTGAAACTCTGTCTCCCAATGGATTCGACCCTGCTTCCATTGACTACCATAGTTAGAGGACTGTAGGTTTATTTTTATTAGGTGACACGACTAAACCCTATCTTGAAGCTCCATTAATGGGGGAAGGTTTGGTCATTGAAGATGAAGATTACTTGGTTGTCTAGAGAGTTCATCTTGGTCAGATTTTTGAGTGGAAAAAATCTGATATTGCAAGTGGAGAGTTATGGGTTTGCTTGAGGTTTTGGAGAAACCATTACTATAGTTGTTGGGTGAGGAGGATTGATGGAGGGTAGTAAATGATAAGTGGTCACTGATAGCTATAGGGGTGATAAGGGCATAAGCTTAATGGTTTAAATCAAGATTCTTAAAAAGTTGTACATCAAATTAGCTAAGTACATAAAATGACATTCTAATGAATTTAATTTTCAAAATGCTTCTTTAAAATAATTTCAATGTAATAATAGCATTAATAATAGAAATAATATTATATCGTTAAAATAATAAATGTTTTTCAAAGAATTTAAAAAAAATTAAAATAAATCAAAGAAAATTCATATTGATACGTTTTTAATTAAAAATAATTTATTAATTTATCAATAATCGGGGTATTACAATAAGTAAGGCATGTTTTCACGCATTCAATACAACTATCTTAAGTACAGATTACTGATTATTACCTGAGCTCAGTCTAACTTAAGTAATAGAGCGATCCCGGGTACCTGGCCGAAGGGTAGCTCACCATCGTTTGTTTTGCACGAACCCGATTGAAGGACCTAGAACTGTCATTTGCCTACCCTAAGCTGGACTTGGACTCCCCAAAGTTTTCAAATTCACCGTGTTTCTTGGAACCCCAATACCTGAATTGCAAACCATGTTGTCTTCAAAGTTCTTGTTTGCCATCCAAATTATATAGCTTAACCTAAGACGTTTATCTCCTTTCAATAAATTAAGTTGTTGGACGCCTTACACGGCGAAACCATCCTCGTCTTGCAAAGTGTACCTTTTAGCTTCAGACGCGCCCTTGTTCAAATCATGTTCATCGGATGCCTTTTGTTTAACAAGGATGTTTCACATAATACAAATTCTATAAATTTATAATTCCTGTTAGTTTTCCTAGGATATTTCATTTTGGGGCAAATAATGGTTGCTCTTTAGAATTTTTGGATTGGATGATGCTTTTTTTCTTTCTTATATGGTAGGTTTTTGTGTGCAAATACGTTTTTACCATTGCTAAAATGTTTAAACTATAATTACATCTAATTGCCCTATTATTAGGATCAAATCAAAACTAATCTAGCCCTAAATCAAGCCTTAACCATGCTTCCTCTCTCTTATTCTACCAAGGATATCAGGCACCACAACACCAAAATCCACTATCAATAGCCCTTCACCACCCCCGCCTTCAAAGCCACCATCAGTCCAACAATCACCACCACGACACCTACTCACGCTCCTTCTTCGCCCAACTTCTTCGATTTCGAATTCGACCACCGCCTTCTTTGACCTCTTTCTTCTTCGACCTCCCTCTCTCTCCACCAAGTGCCCAATTTTTTTTATCTCCGTGTTCAATCTCCCAACCTTCTAATACTAAATTTTTAGATATGGGGGTTTTTGGATGGGAAATGGTGTTAATGATGGTGGTTTGGGGTCGGCTGATGGGTGGTGTTTTGAAGGTTGAATTTGGGATTTGGTTGATGGTGGGGTTTAGGTGGTGGTGTTGGTTGGGTTTGATGGGTTCGAATGGTGGTGGATTGGTGTTAGGGGTGGTGGTTATGGACTTGTTGTGCTCATGTGAGTCATGGGCAGGTGTCACGTGTAGGTGATGAGTTTGTGGTGGTCTAGGTGGGCGTTGATGGCGCATAATGGTTTTGGTCGTGCTTTTGTTTATTGGGTGGGTGGTTGGAGCTCTTCTAATTCAGTAATTACTTGCCCTCCCCTCACTTAATTTTACACAATAAAAAAAATTGCCTAGGGAATGTGAAAAAGAAGTGTATCATCTTTAAAAAAACAGAGGAATTATTTGATTATTTTGATTTTTTTATGCTGAGATGTTTACCTCATTTCGCCACATTTAGATTGTTTTAAAGAATCTATATTTTAATGTCTTTTTAGATTGTTGTTTAGAGAATGTGCTTTGTGCTTTTAATAGGCCGCAATATATCATTGATATAAACATTAAACTCGACATTTCTCAACGAAATAATTGTTTGTAAAATCAAACAAACTTGCTAGACAAGAAACCCTTATGTCAATTGTTGAATATTAAGTTAGTTATCTTTACATTTGACTACACCCGAACATGTCTCAATGCATGACCTATCCCTACTAAGGTAATAAATAACCTAATATTACTACATATTTTGATGTTTTACATTTAGCATTTTCATATTTCGACTTCATATTTTATTTGGCAAGTTTATCATGCTTGCGTACGATGCTTAGGTTGTCGAACATACAAAAGGAGAGGAGGACGTATTGAAACTATGATATTGTTCTTACTGTTGTGTCTTAAGGGAGAAACTAAGGGTTATGCATTGGTGGTGTTTAGGAGGCCATGGAAATGCTTGGGGACTTAACTTGAGTTGGGAGGGAAAGAGTAATGAACAATTAAATATTAGTTAATATAACAACTAATTCGCAAACAAAGTTTAATCAAATCTTGTCAACAAACCATGATATGGTCTTAGAAACTTGAATTACATTTATCTTTATTGCTTATTGCTTGTGTTTCTCCCTCAATTTGAGAGTTTTTCCACCTAATTGTTGGGCTTTATCTAGATATGTATTTGGTTTTATCTCTCCTTATGATAGTTCAGGTGACGTTGTTTAGTTAAGTGGGAAAAATTGATTTCTTGATGAAGATTTGTGTGGTGTCGCGACTTATGTCACGTCACATGTTGGCACGTATCAGTTCTACATCTATGACCCATCGTATTAGATTGCATTCAATTTCAAAACTAAAATGAATTAAAAGATCCACCTCATGGAAAGGTGTTTAACACAATAATGTTAAAGATGATATTCATTAATGTCATATCTCATTTACAACGATTGTGGTTATGTCGAAAATTAGAACTTAATTCTTAAAACATATCATCATTAATTTTGATAGAAGAAGCAACAATGCTATGGTGGTATGGTGGTTGGAACTTTCTCTTCTATACTTGAAGTTTCGGGTTCGAATTGCTATTGGAAGAGGGGAAGGTGAAACGTGGCAGATTGCAAGTCATGTTATACTTTTTTCACGATCTCCTAGACATTTTTTTGGTTAGGAGAGAGATAGATAAAAAAATAAAGTGGGGACCAAGGGGCTGGGGAGAGATAGAGAGAAACGTTTTACCAAAAAGGAAAGTGTAAATTCTAATTTAAAACTTGCTAATCGAGCAAGCTAACTTGTGAGCTACTCGAGTCCAACTCGGTCAAAACCCGGTCAATGTCCGACTCGAGTTAACTCAGATTGAATGATATACAAGTTTTTGGGTTAAAATATTCAATTTTTCTTATGGCTGCAAAGGCGATTGGAAAACTGGAAAATAGATCGAGATTGCCTCGAGTCAAACTCGACTCGAGCTCATTTAAGTTGGTTGAAACTCGATCAAAACTCGACTCGAATCAAGTTCGACTCGAGATCTTAACGAGTCAAGTTGACTTATGTAAAACTCGACCTGACTCACCTCGTTATCAACCCTTAATAATGGAAGAAGTACTTATTGGAAATATATAGTGTTTTTTTTAAATATATCAGTATAATTTTTTTAAAAAGGAATAGGAAAATTATTATCAATAATAAACCACCATACGACATCTACAACAACAATTATTCTTAAGTAAATAATGATCAAGACCACCAATGTGAACATTTTCATATAATTTACTAATGCAAAAGTTTCGGTACCGATTGTTTGATATGGTGATTTTAATTCCAACCATAAAAGAACTAGGTTTTTACACTTGTGCAACAACACATGGGGACGTTTTTTTGAAATAGATTTTCAGATTAATGAGGATAAGACTACAAATTAATCTTAACATGCGTAATGTAAATTGATTTAGTAAGGATATTAATCAATGTAAGAATATTAATAAACAAAAAGTATTTATTTTTCATTGTATAGAATCTTTTCATAATACATAAGGTAACGTCGAATAATAAGGAGTGATTAGATTCAACCGGTTTTACAAATATAAATTACACACTTCTCCATAGAAATTATTACAAAGGGAAAAATAGGTTGGCTTATTTGTGGAAACCACGTTCATTTAACATATACTAGCAATATATGCACGCGATGCGTGCCTCTTGTGAAAGATTAATATGTAAGGATTTGCGAAAACTACATTGTGATTTCTCGAGTGAAATGTATATATATTTTTCATACTTTTCAAAATAATCGTTAAATTTTAGTGATTTTGATATTTTAAGAGGTGTAATTGTAATCTCAATAGTGCAAAAATTTAAATACATAAAAAAAGTAATAAATATTTGATAGTAGATCAGCAACAACGCCAAAAAGACAAAAAATCTTACAAAAGTTTAATGGAAGATGTCATTAGTATCATATTTCATGAGTAACATCCCTCTCCCCTACCGCTTTCTCAATTATCAAATGCACCTTCACTCGTGGGCAATCAATTACTCATGTATTTGAAAATTTAAAAAAATCAAAAGTATACAAAAATCTACCAAAGCGGGTGTTTAATTATAGATCTCAAAAAAATATAACCATTGATATTTTTTTTAAAATCGTATTTACTTTGTAGATTTTTAGATATTTTAGTTTGAAGTTTTACATATTTTTTGCTACAAATCTTCTGGCTAAGTTTGAAAATAAAATTTAATTACTTACTAATGATTTATTTTATTTTTCTTTCTCAATTTTGGTGTCCAACCCCCTCTTCCCTTATATGCAGGCGATGCGTGCCTCGTGCAAAAGATTAATATGTAAGAATTTGGGAGAAACTACATTGTAATTTCCTAAGTGAAGTGTGTACACATTTTTCGTACTTTTAAAAGTAATCGTTAAGTTTTATGTTTTTTTTGTTATTTTAGAGGGTGTAATTGTAATCGCAAAAGAGTTTAAATAGTGAAACAATTTAAATACATAAAAATGAGCATTAAATATTAGAGAGTAGATTAACAATAGTTATTTAAAAACAAAACGCCAAACAAGACCAAGAACTTAACAAAACATTGATGGAAGATGCCATTAGCATCATCATTCATGTGTAAAAATAATATAACATTGCTCTCCCTTTACAACTTTCTCACTCATGCTAAAATAATTTACCATGTTTTACGATCAATTTGATCAAATGCACCCTCACTCATGAGCAATCAACTTCTCATGTATATGAAAATAAAAAAATTCAAAAGTGTATAAAAATATAGTAAAGTGGGTGTCTATTTATAGATCTCAAGAAAATATAACCATTGATATCTTTTTTAATTGGTATGACTTTGTAGATTTTTAGATATTGTAGTTCAAAGTTTTAAACATTTTTGGCTAAAAATCTGATGGCTAAGGGCCTGTTCATTTCAGCTTAATTTCAGTTCAGTTCAGTTTAGTTCAGTTCAGTTCAGCTCTAATCAGTTCAGTTCAGTTCAGTTCAGTTCAGTTCAGTTCAGCTCCAATCAGTTCAGTTCAGTTCAGCTCAGCTCCATTCATTTATAACCATTTTGCTAAATATTATTATGTTGGTATAATTTATTTTACTAATTGCTCTTATTATTATTATTATTATTTATTTATTTTTATATCATTATTATTAAGTATTATTATTATTATCTTCATATTATTTTGTTTATTATAGATTTATTCATTATTATTACTATTATCATTAGGCAGAGACTTGGTTTAGGTTAAAAACACAAATAAACCCGCGTTATCAGCCCATAATCCAATCAAATCACGTCAAAACGATTTATGATGTAATTTTGCACGGTCCGACCCAATTATTATTTTATTAATAAATATTAATATATAATTAAATCTAATTATTAAAATAGTAATATTAATTTAATTCTTAGATATTATTGTTATTATATAATCATCATCAGGTATTAATATACTAATTCAAAAACTACAAAGTAATTGTTATTAATTATCATTATAATAATTAATCTTTATTATTATTATTAATTTATGATTATTAATATTATTTATTTATACTTATCATTTAAAAATATCCAAAATACAATTATTAATATTCATTAATAATTATTTATTATTATTACCTATCATCATAATTATTATTTAATATTCATATTATTATTGTTTAAATATTATTTATATATTTATTACAATCAATTTAATTAAATGCAATTCAATTCAATTTAATTCAATTCAATTCAGTTCAGTTCAGTTCAATTCAGCATCAATCAGTTCAGTTCAGTTCAGTTCAAGTCATCCAATCAGTTCAGTTCAGTTGTTTTCAGTAAATCTAAACAGGCCCTAAGTTTGGAAATAAAACTTAATTACTTAATAAACTCATTGATTTATTTTATTTATTTTTCCTTTTTTTCTTTTTGGTGTCCACCCCCACCTCTTCACTTATATAATAGAGATGTGGCACGCCAAATGTCATCACAGTTTATTGTGAGGCCACGTCATTCTATAATATCCATATAAAGGATATTATACGATTTCAACTATGAAGGAAATATCACATTCCTAATTTGATTAAGAAATCATCAAAAATATTGCCTATACAATATACAATATTATTGCTACAAATGTTACCAAATCTAATTAGTGAAAGTATTGGGTCAGACCGTCTGACGCATTGTTTACTGTCAGACGGGCTGAACCCGGTACATCTTCTCTTCTCGCAATAACAACCCCCTCTTCATTCTTTCACTTGGGCATTTTCACAAACACTTGGTGTGCAATGTCAGGTTCCGGCAAAATCAACCAAGATCAAATCAGGTAAATGATACTAAGATGTGGTTTTAGTGAGTACAAGATTTCCACTACCCAAAATCACAGCAATCTCACTAAACAGAGAATCTTCATATGCCTTGGCTATCTATGTCCATTAAGAAGGATAATGAAAATGATCTTCGAATTGCAACAATGGAGCTTGGCAGACCTTTAGGTAGCAGCTTAGGTACTGGGTAAAGAATGGATGGTCTTTGTTTTGTTTTTTTTCATTTGTTTTGTTTTGTTTTGTTTCATTTGGTATTTGTTTTGTTTCAGTTAGGTATTGTTTTGTTTCAGTTGGGTGTTTTTTTTTCAGTTGGTTGATTTATCTTTTCAGTTGGTCATTTTATTCTTTCAGTCAGTCACTTTATTCTTTCAGTTGGTCACTTTATTCTTTCAGTTAGTTCCTTTTTCTTTCAGTTGGTTCTTTTATTCTTTCAGTTGGTAACAATCAAATTAAAATACAACCAATTGAATGAATAGAAGGTCCAACTGAATGAAGAGAAGGTTCAGCTGAAAGAATAGAAAGGTCCAACTGAAAAAATAGAACGACCAACTGAAAGAATATAAGGTCTAACTGAACATATTCACTGAACAACTAAAATCAAAATACATCCAACTGAAAAAAATTGGAACCAACTGAAGTCCGTCTGACCATAACTTATGGTCAGACGTGTCTGACATAATACCTTCTCATCTAATTATTAAGGGCTTTAACCTGATTTGATTTGATTTGATTTCGTGAATCAACTCTAATCAAATTAAAGAGTACCATATTTGACAATTTTTTTAATACAAGCAAGTTGCCGTGAAGTAAAAGGGGATAAGATTTGAATTTGTGAATATTTACCATTTAAGGAATGATATCAATTTGGCGTCAAAGACAGGTTTTTGCCAAATCAACTAATGAGGGAATTTATTGTTTGCTTCATGATAATCAAGGATGGTGAATAAAAAAAATTCAACATACCCAATTTAGGGTGGAAAAAATTATTGTAAAAAAAAGGATTTTTTGTGCAAAACCACCTTAACTTATCACTATTTTAGAAAGTTCCACCTTTATGATTTTTTTTTGTAATTTTCCATCTAAACATTTTAAATTTCTTATAAACTCCCACCACTTAATAGTTTTGCCTAACACTGTTAAGTGAGTGGTCAAGTGGGCCCCAAATTATAATTTTGTTATTCATTTTCCATCCAAACTTCCATTTCCTTCTAATTGATTACTCCCAAATGTGATTTAAGTTTGGTTTTCGAAACAATTTTAATTCTTTATGTACTTAATTAATAGTTTAATTGGATTAATGGTTGGTAAATGAAAGTTTATTTGGAGGGAAAATGATGAACAAAATCATAGTGTTGATGCGAAAAATACTTGTATATAAAGTTGATGGGGTTGCATGATTCACGCATTGACATGTTAACAAGACAACACTCTTGCATTTCAGCAATAAAAATTGTTAGAGATTTGAAAATGCTAATGAAAAGAATGAATAAAAATTGGAAGGATGATGATAATGAAAGGAATTTTCAATCAACGTGTAAGACCAACAAAGAAAACAATGAAGAAGACTTTCATTTTTAGGGCAAAATAAGAATGCCAAAAACAAAGTTTAGTTTATAGAGAAAATGAAAGAATAAGAACTGGACACATAACAATGGAGAATTGTATTAATAACACGTTTTGAGAGATTTATTAAAATAGTTGGTCTTGTAAGAGATCGACTACTTTTAAAATAAAATTAGGCAACGGCCCAATAGGGCCAATAATAAGAATAGAAAATCAACAAATTGCCTTCTGAAAATAGGGACCAGTTTAATCCATTTTGTGACCTATTTAATTCATTTCGTGACCTGTTTAGTTCATTCAATACTCAGTGTTTAATTTATTTAGTGACTAGTTTAATCCATTTAGTAACTAGTTTAATTCATTTGGTAAGTCATATGTTTTTTTAGGAATCTCTTATTATATTTCGAGACTAAAATTGAAATAAGGAAAGGAGAAGAGAATGGACAACTAAAATGGTGCTAAAGGTCTAGGAATAGTATTGAGATAGAGTAAGATAAAATGAACTTGTTAATAGAATGTGAGCTTAATTGATCTAATTTTATATTCTAATTAAACCATCTTATTAAATAATTTATGTTAAAAATAGACAAAAAAATTTGCTACCAAATTGAGTTTTCTCCTTAAATAATTTTAAACCAAAAAATATTTTGCTAATTAATTTATACGAATACGTTATAGGCTTGGGTTTACGTTTTATTTCTTTTGCGCGGTTCACTAGCGACTTCTAGTTTAATAAAGTTCCGGTTCCTGCTGTAGTTCCTCTGCTCGTCACTTCGACCCACAACTAGCCTCCCTCCCCTGACGCCGGCAAGAAGATCACCGCCACCTGCAGGCATCCTTTCTCTGTCCACAGCCACTGCCGTCTCGTGGGTAAGTTCTATTTTTTTATAATTTTTTTTAAGTTTCAGAATTGTAGGTTCATTGTTAGGAAATATGCTTTATATATGTTGCGTTGTGCTTTAGAATTGCCTAATTATGCTATAAAGTCGTGGATATTTGTTGCGCATCTATGCAAGTTTGTAATGCTGGAAAACAGGTTGTGTAATTAGATGATTTACCGTGGCTCAGCCTTTGCATCAAGACAGCTTTCATTAAAATAAAAAAAGTTTCAGCCAAACAATGCTACTCTAATTATCGATTTTTGCTTAAAAGCCGCTACTCACAGTAGTGATTTTTGACTGAAGCACGGAAAAACACAATCATAGATTGCTATCCGAGCCTACGTGATATTCATGTAAATAACTTAGTTTCCGATGCAGAGAGGGAAATATTTTTTACTTTAACATAATGCATGAAGAAAACTCTAATCAAATATGTAAGCAACAAGAAAAATAAATTTAGGGGCTTTCCACCGGTAAGATCGATGAAGCCCCTACAAATTTTAAGAGAGGCTAGGATTTTTGGGGGAGGGGAAGGGGTGAGAAGAGTTAAATTTAACTCTTGAATTCTATATTAAATTAGTATGATTTTTCAGTTGAACAAGATTATGGAGGATCTTGAAATCAAAGCCAAGGAAGCAGCAGTGTGCGAGGTTGCTAAGCTTTTGACGAGTCCTGAGCTTCTACAGTCAATTTCATCGATCAAGGCTGATTACATTTCACGTCAACAGGTATTATAGTTTGTTTTCATTTTAATGTCGTGCTTTTGATTGCTTCATAAAATTTAGCTGTTATTTTTTTGTAATTCAACCTGAAGGTGAAGTTCTTGCTTCGGCGTGATGGAGAAGTGCTTATATGTTATGGTTCGTTAAGTAATAGGTGATGTAGGCCTTGATGCGAATAGACTACCACTTCTGGAATACATTTTGTTTCTGCTTGTAATTATACTTTATCTTGTACTCCCTCCAATTGTTTTTAATTGTGACGGTTCACTTTGGGGATAACCAAAAAAATTTGTGAAATCTATGCAATGCTTATTTAGGGATTAGATAAAGTTGTTTGGGGAATAGATAAAGTATGAGAGATAATGTTTTAAAACTAAAAAGTATGGGGTGGTTGGGTGTTTAATATAAAAAGAGAAAGGACAAGTGGACCCAAAAGTATGGAAAAATGGAATATAGAGATTTGAAAGTTTACCAAAGATAGTAAAAGTGAAAGTGTGACAACTAAAAAGAAACGTTCTAAAAAAGAAAGTGTAACAATTAAAAACAAACGGAAGGAGTACAAGATTACTACAGATAATTGCTACTAGTCTACAAAAAATGTTTTTCTTGATTAATAACCTTTTGCTTTCACGAGGAAGAATCATTGGGTTTTACGTTATTGAGAGATGAGTGTCCCACCTAAACAATCTTGCTCCTTATGCACTTGTGCTTTGTGTTTTGACAAATTATTAAAAGTATTAGATCAATCGAAGCCCACATTCTATTAACAAGCTCATTCTATTTTTTGGTGACTTATATTTACTAAAGTACATGGCTACTTTTGTCTAATTACACAACCTCATCCCTTTTCATTGGTTTCTGTGCAATATGTTTGGTTGCGAGTATTGCGAAACGGAGACTTACCGAATGAATCAAACTAGTCACTAAATGAATTAAACTAGTCATAAATTTAACACTGTGAGTATTGAATGAACTAAACAGGTCACAAAATGGATTAAATAGGTCAAAAAATGGATTAAACTGTTCCCTATTTGAGAAAACGGTTTGTTGATTTGTTCTCTTCTTATTATTGGGCTTATTGGGCCGTTGCCTAATTTTATTTTAAAAGTAGGCGGTCTCTTACAAGACCAACTGTTGTGTTTTTTTGTTGCAATAATTACAGCATGTACCTAGTTATTGGGCTAGATAGCCATATAATTAAGTATATTTGTTTGTTCATAGTTTGGTTTGTGAAAGATTTTTTGATCCTGGTTATCAGGTTTATCTTTAGGCAACTTGGCTTTTGCAAACCAAGGATCAGATAGATAACCTAATATCTTTCTTGGCTTAAGATATTAGGGACCTGAGTTCAAATATAAAAAAAGCTGAATTGTCTAGAAAATTTGCGCGGCTATGAAGTCAAAAGTATGCATTACCTATATACTAAGATTTGACAAGCAAGTACTTGGACCAGGGCTTTGTTTTTAGCAAACAACTGGTCCTTAGTTTGTGATTTTTTTTTCTCTACGATCCATGTAAAAGGTAAAACGAGTCATAATTTCATAGATTAGGAGCAATTGTTGATTAATTTGAATATTGAGTAGCAAATGAAGGAGCATATCTGTGCGAGTCTTCAATATTAACATACTGAAGTCACAGAAACCCTATTCCATGTGTGAGAGGAAGAGAGAGAGAGAGTGAGAGAGAGAGAGGGAAGGGAAGGAATAGATATGCATATTGCTTACTTTTACGAAGTCTGGAGAGAAAAAAGGAAAGGGAAATATGTATTAGGATAAGGCATAGAGAGGTAATGTCATATGAACTTGTCAAAATTTTGTTATGATGATTTTTAGTATTGTAACTCTAGGCAACCCGCTTAGTATATGATGTTGCTTGTTTTATTGGCCCTTTGGCTTGCACGAAATAACTTTTTGATTCATGTAGCCGACCCTATTATTGGGATTAAGGCTTTGATTGATTGGTTGCAATTGGCTTAGGCAATGGTCGGTCATTCTAACTTTGTTATACCTTAAGACACAAATATATACTGCCACAACATATATACTTTCTCGACCTGCTTATAGTGGGAAAGGTTGAGAAAGAGAGAGAGAAAGAGAGTAAGAGGGGGTAAGAGATACGTGGTAGTGGAATTTGGGAGGTGGGTGGGGGGGACTGCAGAGGCTCATAGTCTGTATGGATCTTGGATCCGGTCCAGATCTAGATTCGTTTAACAAGATCTGGATCTTCATATTTTAGATCCGACTGATCCGTCGGATCTTGTCCCTGTTTTTAAAACGGATCTAAAGACCAGATCTGTTTTTAATTTTTTTTTAAAAAAATATATGATGATAATAGTATGTAAATAATGTAATAATGTAATAATCTTATTGTGTAATGTATAATTTTGAGGATAAATATTAAGTAAACCACTAAACAATAAATAAGTAACAATTATATTCCCTCCGTTTTTTTAATAAGGAAGTTTGCTTTTCGCGCGGACCAAGGAAAAAATGAGGAAAAAGTAAAAAAGTAAGAGAGAAGAAGAGCAAAAATATGAGAGAAGTGTAATAATTAGGTGGGCCAACCTATCATTTATAATAAAAGGGAGAAGCGTCCCAATTAAATAAAAACACCCCTAAATGGAAAAATGTCCCTATAAAAAAACAGAGTAATAAAGTGGTTACTCCAAAACATTCATATAACGATTAAAAAAATGGGAGTTGTTTTATCCACGCTAAAATTATGAATATTTATTTATTTGTGTAAAAAATACAAATAATTTTTTAAAAAGTATACATAACTTTTTTTAAATAATAAAATAGTAGATCTGTTCAAAATCCGTTTTTGGATCTGTGGACCCGTTGAATCCACGGATCTGGGTCCTTAAATTTTAGAACCGATGGATTCGGATGTGGATCTGCCTATGGGAAACGGATTAGGATCCGGATCCAACAGATCTGCCCCATTGCCATCCCTACTCACAGTGTTTGTTTGGGATCTACTACCCACATCATGTGGTCCGCGTGGTGATGCTTGTTTAAATTTACACATTATTTAATTGTGCACAGACCAATTTAGGATATTATGTCTGGCAAAGGGAGTATATAATTGATTTCTTTTTTTTTAATTTTTTGGATAATTCTTAGGGGTTTGTAATGTACTTGCTGAAAAGTGACATTGGATATACAATTGGCTTTTATGAGTTATGTATGGTGCGCTTTTACTTACCTCAACATGAAGCTCTTGTAATAGTGTTGAATAGTCCAATCTTTGGAGAATATTAAAAAAATTGTATTTGGTTAATAGCTTTCTACTCCGCTAAACAAGCTGAAAAGGTAAGGGATTGTTCTTAGTTCACTGCATGATGGTTAAAAAAGTCCCATTCTTGATCTTAAAATGTAAGGCTATCTTATTCATGGTTTGGAATGGGATCCTTGTAGTTTAATCTTGATACTAGTTTTGCATCTACTGCCTTTTGACTATTGTACGTTGTGTGTATTATACATGTTAAATGCATCATTTACATGCTCTTGTGGTAGACTCTGACTTTTGACGTGGAGTATAACCAGTATTGTTTCTCCATATGAATAGTGCAATGCAATTATGCATATATAGACATCGTCTACAAGGTTTTGTCCATTATACATCAAATGCACTAGGTAGTTGATGCATTGCTTGGTGCAGTCATTATAACTGGGTGTTGTTAAATGGTTATTAGAGGTCCTCTACTTCGTAGATGCTTATGTAAGTTTTATACTTTATAGCCAATTAGCATGACTGTTCAGTGCTGATGTCTTTTTGTCACCAGGCAATTGATGCTCAACTTTGTACAATGGTAGCTGAACAGGTGATATGCATGCTTGTTTGAATTAATATTTTTTTTGGTGCTTATATTGTGTTCATTGCTTTTTTTTGTAATATATTTGCATTTTGATGTTTCTGTGCACCGATTGAGAATTGTCTTTAAATGCTTCCTTATGCAGGTTGAGCAGGCACGAGCTGGACTTACATCACTTTCCATGTCAGAAAGACTAGTTAACCACCTTTTTGAGAACTTTAATTCTATTGAAAAGTATGTAGCTTGATCACTGGTAACCAATTCCACTTTAGCCTTTAAAATGGCTGCATGAGGAATTCATCTTAGGTACTATAGTTTCAGATAAGTAACGATGAAATAAATGGAGAATCAAAAGGCTGCCGCTCATCTACACTAGCATTTGTAAAGCCAATATAATTCGCTTTCTAGACAGTATCTATCATATAATGTATTTTACTACTAACTTAAGAAATCCAAGTTCTGCTTAATACTTGAGCAGCCATATACTAGCTCCAAA
Source organism: Patellifolia procumbens (assembly GCA_947645195.1). Taxonomy (NCBI): domain Eukaryota; kingdom Viridiplantae; phylum Streptophyta; class Magnoliopsida; order Caryophyllales; family Amaranthaceae; genus Patellifolia; species Patellifolia procumbens. Next base: position 19,733 of record CANSGD010001352.1, read on the forward strand.
TACGGAACTTGAACTCTTGACTCAAAGATGCTCTACTCTAAAGAATATGCTCCATATCTTTTTTTTTTTTGGCGAGTGCACTGCCAGATTGCTAACGAAACTCTCTACCACTTGTCAGCTATCAAACCTAATTTCATCCTTTTCTCTTATGCCGCAATTGCATTCTTCGTAGAATGAATTTGAAACCAACTAACCCGAACAAAGCTAACGATAATAGATGCCCTTTCTGAATGATATGAAGGAAGGTAGATAAGGTTTGATAATATTGTTATTGAACTTTCTGTTAGGAAGACCATTACATTACTACTACCAACCAAGTCACTGTTGCTTATTATTAAATGTTCATTCTGCCTCATAAATTTCGTATATTTGATCCAATTAGGTGTCGTATAATTTTTGAGCTGTCAAGTTCTGTCCGTTCATAGAGAAACATTCATAGAGAAGCTTGAGCTAGACAATGGTCAAGACGGGTAAATGCTGCATTTAATCCGTGAAGCTTTTTTTTTGATGATTTAAAGCACCTAAATTTGAAAGTTTAAGATACTAGGTTTCTTTCACGTAGATTATAGAGGTTAAAGGATGTTGTATTATGCATAAGTTTCGAAAGTAGACTTGAGAAAGTGTGTGAGCTGTAGCTTGGTCCACCTATGGAAGAAACCTTGTGTCCAATAAGGTGTTTATTAGAGGGGTTCTGCAAGCTATGAAGTTGTAAATTCAGCTATTTTTCTTTAAAGGACTTGGAATGTAGCGTCTGCTATAAGATCTCTGCAAAAGCCATCGTATCGGCTTGCGATCTGGAGGCACGGATTATAGCCAGGTAATAGCAGGTACTTAGATGTTAACTAGTGTTTGGAGACTAGGAAGAAGTTTCCTTTTCTGGAAATTTATGTGCATATAGTGGACTGATGAAGGGTTTCAAATAAGGTTGGGTGAATTACAAAGACTATATTGATTGATGCAGATTGTAAATTGTTATCGTCGTATTGGAATCGGGGCTGATGCTTGCTTCGCAGCTATTCCATTAGCTGCTTCATTAGTATATTGGAGACTGGTGCCTTCTCCTATATTTTGTCTTATCAGCTTTAGGAAGTATGGTGAATGGGTGCCTTCAATTTTTAAATTTCTCTTGAAATATTTGAGAAAGATATTTAGAAACGTGAACACTACCTTCTAATTTTTCAGTATTTAAGTATCAGAAATTTGCAGAACCAATGAAGCATCAATATAATATATCCAAACATGTAATATATTTGAAATCTCTATAAATGAAATGATTAGATTGGATAAGAGATGGATGGATTTCAAGTTAAGCTAGTATAGTAGTATTTAAGCAATTTTCTACCTTGTACTATGAGTTCCATGTAAATTTGAAAATTTCTGTTGTGTTTTGTATAGTATTGCATATCAGAACATGCCAGGAAATCATGCATTGGTCCTGCTGTGATGTGTAGATAAATCATGAAGTCATCTACACCCTTCTAAACTGTTTGTTATGTCATTGTGTGTAGGATAAAGCCCCGAACATTATTTGTATGGGCAATGGTTTTAAATTATCGGAAAATTTGTCAACAACTACCTTCTCCTTATTTAATGGCAGTTATGGTACTCGTATATATATGTGTGCCTTCATTTACTTGCAAACTACATATGAAGACATCTCTAGGGTTCAAGCCCGTCTGACCCACGATTTATAAGTATTTTTTTCTAATTATGCTGAAACATGGATTCAAGTAAATATGGCTTACTTCAAGAATTTTCTTCCTCCATTTCAAATTATGCAAGTATATGCATATGTATCAAGTATTTTTCAAGCTGCTTTTTAAAATTTATTCAATCTTTTCTTTTAGACTTATGAATTAAAATTTTTCCACAAAAGTTATGTTCTATATTCGGATCCTATCTTAAAAATCTCAATTCATTTTTTTGTTACTAATTAATTACTTCCTCCTTTTTTATACCTGCATCATTGAGGTTAGGCACAAGAATTAAGGAGAGGAGAGAGATAGAGAGAGTGGAAAAAGGGGACCCATGTGATTGGAGAGAGGTAGAGAGAAAGTATTGCAATAAAAGGAAATGATGCAAGTAATTTGCAATTTCCAAAAGTGGGAAATGATGCAAGTAAAAAAAAAAAACGGAGGAAGTATTATTTTATATCTAATTTGTGAAGTTTGCCTATGTGGCTATGGATAATGATTGATTTTCGCCCTCCAAGAGTTGGAATTATCACCAATTTTCTTTAGTTGACAATATTGTGTAAAACTGCAAAGCTAAGGTAGGTGGTTGCAAAATGCAAATTGCATTTTTTCAAAAGGGAATTTTTCCAAGGCATTTCTTTTCAAAAAGTGATCTATGTTAGGTACTTCTAGCTACATACTCCTAATTTGGTGGACTGTTTTAAACATCAAATGTTGATGGTTTGAATCCTAACTTGATTTTGTTTTGGTGTCAGGCTTAGTCAAGAGTGTCACACATCGATAGAAAACCATGATCAGATAAAGCTTCTTTGCAATGTGAGGAATAACTTGTGCAGAATTCTGAAGGTAGGGTCGGCATACTTTACATACCTGCCCTTAGTTGCTTGCCTGTTTTTCTGTTATTACTCATAGTTGTGAAAGGGGGTGAAATTATCTAGTTTTCAAATTTGTGAAGTAAGAAATTCTAAAATTCTAATTCTGTTTCCGGTCTGCTACAAAACGCATACTTTGTCTGGCTGTAGTGACAGTGAAGAGGTCTCTCAAAATTGTGTCATGTGTTTGAGCTTTTAAGTGATTTTTTTTCTCTTCGACGAGGAATATGTTCTGCACTTCTGCAGTGTATAACCTGTTACTTTTCATGTATATCTCTTTTGCAAAATGTCATTTGTAACTATTTTCCAACTCCTTGCTTTTAACTCCTATAAAAAGCCAAATTTGCTGAATACCCACGACGAGCTTGAGAAATGGGCTCATAAGACTATTTTTCCTAGCGTTTTCTTAATTCTAATTTATAGTACTTCTTATATTGGTAAACAATGTATATGAGTATAATATTGATGAGGAACCCTTTCTTCCCTCTCTGGCAACATCCCCAAACAACTCTCAGCCTACCTTCCTACAAACCCTCTTGCCGGCAACCAAGGCATTCGCTGTTTGAAGATTTGCTGGGTTTGTTTCGTGGAGGCTGCCATCGAAATTTCATCGGCGACAATTGCACAACCATCCTTCAATTCTGGGTATGGGCTTCGACTCTCAGCTATAGGGAGATTGTTGTTTCTTTTGTTGTGTTTTTCTGGTTTGTGGTCTTAGTACATTTAAGGCAAATTTGTCAGAAACAACCTTTTAAATACACTTTTTTGCGAGAAACAACCTTTTAATTTTTTTTTTTTTGCGAGAAACAACCTTGTATATTTTTTTTTGCGAGAAACAACTTTTAAAATTTTTTTTTGCGAGAAACAACCTTGTAAATTTTTTTTTTTGCGAGAAACAACTTTGTATAATTATTTTTTTGCGAGAACACACCTTATCATTCTTTTCCGGCGTTGACCACAAGTTTCCGGCCTTGACCAAGTCAAATTTGCGTGGAAGAGAAAGAAGTTTTTGGGTTTTAAAAACATGGGATTTATATAATGGGGAACAAAGGAGGGAAAAGGAGTGTGGAAATAAGAAAGAAGGAGTGCAAACAGCAAATTTGACTTGGTCAAGGCCGGAAACTTGTGGTCAACGCCGGAAAAGAGTGATAAGGTGTGTTCTCGCAAAAAAAACATTATACAAGGTGATTTTTCGCAAAAAAAAAATATACAAGGTTGTTTCTCGCAAAAAAAAAATTTAAAAGGTTGTTTCTCGCAAAAAAGTGTATTTAAAAGGTTGTTTCTAACAAATTTTCCTACATTTAATTGTGGGTGTCGCGTCGCGCTTAGTTACTAGTTGTCTTCTAGTTTGCTCTTGGGCTTTGTAACAAGGTATGCAAGGAGAGCCTAGCTTAGCTTCCATAGTGTTTCATCATTTAGATACTTTAGCTGATGGAGATGGAGATGTAGAGGAGTTGTTTCAGAAATTGGATGGTCCTAAGGAGGTTGTTCCCTACGTGGTATTACTCTAAGAGATAAGGAATTCATTGTTTCGACAAAAGGATTTTGGTAATGCCTTTGTTCAGTATAAGAAGGCTATTAAAAGTTTGTGCTTTGCAATATGAAGATTTTAAAAACTATGATGTTAATCCTCTGTTAACATATAAAACTTGACAACTTGTGCAATGAAGTGTTCATTGGTGTTGGGGTTTGTTGGGAAGAATGTGAAGGTTCAATTTAGAAGAGGAGTGGCGTTAGCAAAGTCTTTGGAGATGTATAGAGGCATCTAAGGACTTATAAAGAGCATGTGAGTTGGAACCAAAGAATATACAGATAATTAGGGAAATTGAAAGTCTATCTAGGGGTCAATATCTAGTCCCACCGGTAAAAGTGGGAGGGGAACCTGAGTCTTCAACTTATCACAAACATAGTGTACGGGATGTTGATTCCAGCTCTCAACTCACGGCATTGATATGATTGAATGTATTAGAGTTCACCAAACCGCAAATCCCCCACTAATTGCCAAAGTTTCAACAAGCGCAAACCATTACTGACCTAACCCTGTCTCGACTCGATGACACAAAAGGAGTTGCAGTTGTATCAACCCTACTCAATGTCCTTTGTGAAGGTTCGACCCTTCACCCCAAAAACTTATATCCTCAAGGAGGCCCCTGCAATGTTGTTAACTTGATTGGAGTAGGGGTTTCCATGCACGCTTTTGATGGAAGTGGTGGCCCGGATTTTGATTGCCCAATTGAGGATCCTGCTCAATTGAAGAAGTCATGTATTCGTCTTTCTCCTTTGGCCATTGGTGAGGCTGGTTTTACAAGAGGGAGTGAAGGAGAAGCTTTGGGCATCGAAGATGTAAGGTAGGGAGGGTGGAGAAGGATCGGAGCACCTCGTTTGTCTTGCCGAGGTGGTGTTGTAGCATTGACGAGAGGGACATGATGGGTACTACAGTATAATTATGTTAGAGTTAGCTTATAGGATAAGCTTACTCCACTAGAAGCTATGAAAAAGAGAAAAAAGAGGGGATCAAAGTATAGTAACAGTGGAAAGTATGGAGAGAGAATCATCATGAAAATTGTTGAAAGATATTTTGGTTAGTTTCTTGGGAGTGTTCAAGCCACTCGAAAGCTTGATTATCAATTTCATTTTATGTAAATCCCTTTCAATCAGTACAAACATCGATTTACAATCTTAATACTTTGAGTTAGCCATGTTAGTTCATAGCAGATGGTATCTGGCAGTTTTCCGGGGCTGTAACAAAGGCTGAGGAAATGTGGGAGGAAGACTGGCAAGGTTCCAACACTCTGTAATAGGATTTACGACGGAATTCAAGCAATTACACAAGGTAATTAAAGAAGAATTGCCCTGCTTCTTCAAAAAGTGGCTCAAATTGCGTCTACGAGGATGGAATAGAGGTTTGTGTAGATTCGCAGCAAGTTGGAGGCCACCACACACACGGATGAGATGTGCGTGGTAGTTGTGAAAGCGCACTCGGGGAAAAGTAATGATGATAGATGGGCTTAGCAGCCTAAAGGTAGCTTCGATTGACTTGCAAATCGAGTTTGGAGTTGGTGGAATTGCAAGCAAGTCGGAGGGAATTCTGGTTCGGGTGGAGGAACAAATGGTTTCTCAGGTGGTAACGCTTTAGCGGAAACCATGGTGATGGGTTGAGCATTAGTGGAGGCGATGGAATAAATTGATTGGTTGACAGTGATGGAAGAAGAAGAAGGGGAAGAGAAGGCGATGATAAATCTGGTGGTAATCAGAGCAATTACGCAAGTCAAAACAGGAAAAAGAGTCAAGGTGGAGGTGCCAGAAAGTTTAAGGAAGGCAAAGGAAGACTGGTTGTCCTTGGTGGTGCCGGGAGTAGCGGATCTGGAGGTGGACTAGGCTTCCTCGACGGCGATAAGATTGGTACTGAATTCTTTCTTGAGTGGAGCTTCACTTGTCCTGATTACCTGATGTGGAGAAGAAGGAAGGAGAAAGCAAGACCATCATATTATCTGTTTCCTTTGGGAAGAAGGAAATTCTAGAACAGGCTATTTATAAGGGCAATATTGTAAGTTCGCAAAGAGGCAATACCTACGCTCATGAACATCACATGCAGGCTACTATCCTTTCACAGCCTAATTTATGTCGATTGTATGGGGTAGAGCACATTACTAGGGCCCACATTTTAAAACCCATTTTCTCTGCCATTCAATTCCTTAATCCACAAAGCCCACTTAACAATAATAACCCCCCTTTTCAGTCAGCCCACTTTCCAGCCCAGTTGTTCTCATAATCATTCAACTTCTTCAAACTTATCCATTTCATGCTCCTGGAAGTCTGATTACTAGTTCAACACCCAAATGTTCCATCAAAACATACAACCCAACTTCTAAGAAAACCATCCAATTTTCCTAAAAGAAATTCCTATGCAGGACATTTTGTTTAAAAAGTTGCCTAACTTACTGTTGTCTTCACCGGGACCATATGCCGATTACCATCCACCATCCACCTTGAGGACAAGGTGGAAGTTTGCACGGCTGCTGGCTGCTGGCTGCTGGCTGCTAAGGGCAACTATGATGGTTGGAAAATTGATTCACATCAGAGGTCATGTGGAAGAAATGGATTTAGGATGGAGCATCCAGGAGCAAGTAGGTCAGGTGGTGTTCTACATAATTGTGAGAGGAGGTGGGCATTTATTCAAGGAAGACCTAAAAGACACATTCACCATGAAATCTATTATATTGGAGAGTACTCCAAAAGATGATTGTGATATGGGAATTACTCATTCCTTGGTGGACCTTTTTATGCATGGAGATCAACTCTTGAGAACTTTACCAATTGCAAGTTCCAGTTGTATGGCAAGAGCTGCATAAACAATCGATGATGATGATTATAGCCGGGCTTAAATTTTATTTGGCTGATTTTGATTGTGGTATGAATTGGATTTAAGTCATTTCGAAGAGTGCTGCAAAGTTACCATCAATTCATGACAAGAACTAGTTTTTATAACCCATAGCCAACAAGGAGCCACCTTAATTTTGGTATCTTAAATGAGCCACTTACGATTGAGAACAACCAAGCTGCCGCTGAACCTCCTAAGTTTTCCCCCACTGAAGTCAATATTAATTACCATCCACATTGAGGACAAGGTGGAAGTTTGGGCGGCCGGTATTGCTAGGAACTAGCATTGACGAGAGGGGCACGATGGGTATTGCAATATAACTCTGTTAGAGTTAGCTTATAGGATAAGCTTACTGCAGTAGGCAATTAGGGAAAAGAGAAAAAAGAAGGGATCAAAGTATATAAATAGAGGAAAGTATAGAGAGAGAATCACCATGAATATTGTTGAGTGATATTTTGGTTTGTTCCTTGGGAGTGTTCAAGCCACTCGAAAGCTTGAGTATCTATTTCATTTTATGTAATTCCATTTACAGTCTTAATACTCTGAGTTAGCCATGTCAGTTCGTAGCAATAGGTTTTTAGGTTCGGCTTCTCGACATTTCCCAAAGGTGAGACGACATTTTCAACAAAGCTTTGCTACACCCAGATATGAAAAGGAAAACAGTCCCCTTCCCTCGTCGAATCTTCTTATAATCAGAAGAAGCTGGTTCGTGAGGCATGTGTCAGGCATAAGTCAAGTTCGAGTGTCGTGTCGTGGACTCCCATTCATGTTCTAGCCACTGTTGCTACCTCTTATAGTTGTATGTAAAGTTGTTTGGTTTTGTTTTCTTGTTGTCGGTTGTCAAAATAAATAAATAAATAATATTGATGACTTATTTATTACCCCTTTTGTTATATAGGGTACTTGCTTAATTATTTTACCAAATATGGGCATAATTCTAATTTATGTAGGGTGCTTTGGTAAATTACCTCACCAAATACGAATAGATTCCATGTGTGAAGGATATTGAGGAACACCACTTCGAGAGACAGGATAAATAAAAGGAAACAGAAGGAATAATATTTTTTTTGTTGTTGATATTTGTTACTTTTTATCTTGAAATATATACATTCTTATGCTGTTACGCATCGGAGCTTACTGCCGTATGATGGATGTCTTATTATTTTTGTATCAAAAGATCTATTTTTCCTTTATTCAACTTTGAAAATATATGTAACTCTTGTTTGTTTAAAATTTAGAATTTGTAGGTTAGTGCTCTCTTTTCTTTTTGGTTGTTTACGCAACCCGTTTTAATTTCTTCTTTTGTATCCTTGAATTACTACTAACTTGGTTAACTTTGGTTCCTACCTCGTTCCTTACTACTTAAAAGTTTAAATGTAACATTCTCTCTCTCTCTCCCTCCCTCCCTCCTACTAAAGTGGTGCTATATCTTTCTTTTTGTTACAAGAAACCACATAAAACACTCTCCCTCTTGGTTTTTGAAGCAATGTAAGTATAAGAAACGAGGTAGTACTTCCTTCCTCGTATAGCTTTCCTAATCTTGAGTCTTGACCGCCAAGAAGTATCATTGTGTAAGGAAATTTAACTTATTTGTAATATTTTAATCCCCATCATTATCCCTTATTCCCTTTTCTTAACCATGTTCCACACACCGTACCAATCCACCACTAGTGCCCCTACTAGCCTCTACTCTCAATCTCTCATTGCACCATCCTCTCTTACCAATTATCACCACCCTCTAGTTGCCAACACCAAAGCCTAATTTCCACTTTTTCTCTGCCCACCACCCCTATAACCTTGTTTCTGCAGCCATTAAACCTTTTCCTTCGAGGTGTGAGTCAAACAAAAGTTGATAAGCTTTAGGTGCCAAGTGTTGCAATCTTCTGAGCCAGTATATATGTGTAGTGTTACTAGTGTATACACACATGCCCTCAAATTATATCTTATCATAGCTTTTCTTGAAATAAATATGTACACATTGTTAGGATTTACAAGCCCAAAAGTTCAACTTGGATTAGTCCCGGGATTTGTGACGTTTCTAGGTTAGATGTGTTGATGAAATCATTGGAAAGAAACAAGAAAAAGACGAAGGGCAGCAGCCCGGAAGAGCCAGTTCCATTGTAGTGTCCGAGTGGGCAGGTCAAACAACTAACATAAGCTTTGGCATGGGAAAGTGGCTAACAGTGTTGAGTAGGCCTTTTTATGAAGTCTTTGTTTGCCATCATACTTCCATAATGTAGTTAATGTAATCTTGGATTCTAGTTTGTGTTTCCTAATACTATGATAATTGTATTAGGGGGACATAGTACTTTCCGATTACTAGTTATATTCTAGTTCATGTTAGATGCTAGATGCTATCTTATGTAGACTAAGTTAGAGTCTCCTGATTTTAAACTTGTGGAGAGATTACAAACATATTTGTTAAAATCCCTATTCAAATCTTAGAATCTTACGATTTTAAAATTCTAATATGGTTATACGATTCGCTTCACGATTTTATACGTTTATATGCATTTTTGTGTACTCGCGAAAACCTCGTACATCTAAATCAAGTTTATTCTAGCTACGAAAGCGATTAATAGAATATAGGGAAATTCCCAATGGTGGCCCTTAGGTGTGAGGAATTCCAGTGGTGGAATTTTCAAAAAAACATTCCCTTTGGTAGCCTTGCTTTACGAAATAATCCCAAAATATAACCTTAATGAAGAATATTCCATTATTTACAAAGCATATTCCATTAGTTAATCGTTAACGAGGTCCTTCGCACGTAAAATGAGGCATTTTGGGTCATTTTTTGCACTTAAGGGTTAATTTTAGCCCTTAAGGATTGATTTTGAGGTCGAAATTGGCAAAACATGACCCAAAATGCCTCGTTTAATGTGCAAGTGGCCGCCTTAACTGTTATCTAACAGAATATGCTTTATTATGAATGGAATATTTTTCATTAAGGTTATGTTTGGGAATAATTTGTAAAGTAGGGCTGCCAACGGAAAAGTTTTTTTGAAATTTCCACCACTAGGAATTCTTGAGACCTAAGAGCCACCATTGGGAATTTCCCTAGAATATATGGTCATTATCGTTTATTTAATGACTAAACAACTATTTTTTTCTTTGAATTTTAGTCAATTTAATTTTATAAAATGAGCAATATCTAGATCATATATGCTCCTACTTACGATTTCAAGATTCGATTTTAGGATCCGATTCTAAGACCACTTTACGATTCAAAGTATAATGTCGATTTTAACAGCATTGATTACAAACTCTTTAAGGTTTCCAGATTGGAGTTTTTAAGGGGCGTGGAGTGTAATTCACAAGGTATCTATAATTGCTGTATTGATTAATGATACTTTGATGGATTTTCCCCCACTTGATTGGGGAGGGGTTTTCCACATTAATGTCGCATATGCCATTGTCTTTCAATTTCACACCTTATCTTTGTTTGTATATCATGTTTGTTTGTTTGTGGATTTACGCTTCTTATCACAACACACATATTTACATATTGTACATTTAGTACGGAAGATTTAGGGCCCTAAGGAGTAGAATTACTTTTTAGATGTGTGAATCTGCCAGTACCTGAGCTCCTAAGTGTTTTGCTGGAGCAAAATGGTTGAAACTGCATATCCTAGAACTGCAATCTCTTTCAATTTTTTTTTTGATGTGGCACATTTTTTTTTCTTTGGCCTCTTATTGGGCTCTTTGCAAACCAAGTTTTCATGTGGGTGTGTATGACGTATCTACTGACTAGCGGGAAGGCTTTCCTGTACTAATTGTTTCTGTGATTTGCATTTTCGATCTTGATGTAGTACATATTTCTACTCTTCTACCATGGATTTTTGTGAACGTCTTTCATGTGTTTTGGACTTTTGGTGGTTAAGGGCTAATGTATGGGGTGGCAATTATCATAATCTTGGAGATCTAGTTGAAGTAGATTGATAAATATTTCTTTTAATTTTACTGTATATCTTTCGTTCTGATTGGATGTCTTGCTAATTTTTTCTGTTTGGCTTCTGTTATTGTACATCCTTTTGGGTTCATACCATTGAGCTTAAGACTGGATTTGTTGCGTGATTAGCTTTTGCAGGACACAGTGTTGTTTGTCCTTCCTCTTTGTGGGATTCATTTATTTTATTTAAATCTTAATATTTGATAAAAAGATAGAGCTTTTTCTGTAAATGTCTTCTCAGACAACCATCTGATATACATCAATTTCGTGCAGGATGTTGATGGAATGATGTCCATATCTCTTGAAGTAGACGAGGCACGAGACTCTCTATGTGATGATAGGGAGCTCATTAGTACATATGAGGCAATTGAATATCTCTTATATTTTTTCCACTTCGGGTGTTGTTCTTTTTTCCATTTTCCAATGGAGCCAAAGACACTCTATTCTTTGGTTTTGGAATATGATGGAACAAAGCAAAATGGCTGCCTAAACTAGCTGCCTGGTGGTTGATGCATTTTCAATGCAATACTGATTTTGGGTAATCCGGAAACAGTCTCTTTGTGTATTTCAACACAAGGGTAAGGTTGCGTACATCGGACCCCCTCTTACCTCGCGTTATGGCGGGAGCCTTTGAGGCACTGGGGTAGTTGCTGTTGTTGTTGGGTGTTTTGTCTTTCCTCACTTTAAGCCCTTCATTAATTTTACAGAGATTGACAGCTCTAGATTGGAAAAGGCGATCTTCATTAGCAGCTGTGGCATCATGCAAAGAGGCTGAAAGAATAAAGTGAGCATTTTATCCGGTGCTTAGATAATTTTTATGATGATTGATTTCGTACCATTACAAGGATGATCACTGGCAATAGGCCAATACTCTAATTTTTAGCAATTATATCACTTTGGTTCTTTAGTGTCTCTAATATTATGATATTGGAAGTCACTGGGCTGGGTAGCTTGACAGTTGACGATCTCCTTACATTAAAACTCTAGGATATGCATTGGTGGTAAGGAGGGTTTGTTTCTGGTAGATATATAAGTATATAACTTTGAAACTACTAGGTTACTCTTTTAGATGTGATGAAGCACTCTGTATAGGTTAGTGATTGACAAAGGAAGCATATCCATTGAAGATCAAAGAGAAAGCCCTGAGCTTAGAATTTATGTAGTTTACAAGAAACTTATATTTTTCATACCATCAAATGATCTTCTCAACAATCGTCCATCTATTTTGCTTTGGGAAGTATGTCTTCATAACATCTCTTGATTGGAAAATGGATCTTACTTGGAAAGTTGTGGCAAGAATATATGATGCTATGGGTATTTTGATTGGAGATTTGTCCTTTCATATTTCATATCATAGCTAAAGTTGATCGTTTCGTATAAAACGCACTCGTCATTGCACCCACCAAACGCGTAAAAAGCCCAACCCAACTAACCTCCTTGAAAATACCTGAGCGTCGGTATAAAAAACAAATAACTATTATAGAACCTATAAATCTCACATATGTAAGAGAGAGCAAAGAAAACATCCTTAAAGAACTCCATATCAAAGAAAAGAGAATGAATTGCATCAAGAACACCTTTGCTCTGAACATGCAGGCAATTTCAGCCATAATGGGTGCAAAACAAAGAGAAAACTTTACTTGTTGAGGGATGATTGGGGCACTGATTGGCAATAATACTGATGGAGTGTGGGTGTGATGAAAGTTTTAAAGAATGCAAGTGTAAGTGGGGAGGGATATCAGGTTGAGCAAGAAGAGAATTTACCCTTCCTTTCTGTAGGGAACCAAGCAGTATACAAAGGAACTTGCTTTATATTCCCCATTCAAGGCAAGCAAATTTGTGGGATTCTCTTTCTTGATTCCTTTACTCTTATTCCACTTTCTGGATTTTTTTTCTTCTTTTATCTTTCTTGATTCCATTCCTTCTTTTCCCTTTCTTGATCTCTTTCCTTTTCTTTTCATGATCTAATTTGGAGCCGTAAGGGGCGTGCGAGGAAACCGGTAAGATTTAGGTTTCTGCAAATTAGAATGAACACCTGGAAGCAACCTTCATCTCTTTATTTATTGATCATTGTGTCATGGGAGGAAGTGGTGAACCACATAAATCAAGCATATTCACCTCTATTAGAGAATAGCTGTAATATGATGATTGCTGAAATGGAAAGCTGTCAGGTTACTCAGGTAAAGGTCGTTTGTAGCTTTAACATATTGATGATATGATGCTGTCTAAGTTAATATAATTTTAATTTTACTGTTATCTAGAAAATATTTTGAAGACGTGGATCAAACATGGCAGACATTTGAGACGACTTTATGGGGGCACATTGCCAACTTCTATCAACTTTCCAAAGAAAGGTATGGGCATTTCTGTTTAGTGCAACAATTTATGCTACTATTTTTAGAGGCGAGTGCCTTTATTTGTAGATGACGTCTTCTTTAAGAGGTGGAGATTAAGAAGGTTTTATTCAATGGCATTACGAGACTTAATGATCAGTGATGTGCTTAGATGCACTTGCATGTTAGGTTTGTTATGCAATAAAGTACAAACATAAGAATGGAGAGAAATAATTGAGAAACAATAGTGTCGTTCTTATTTGATGATAAATGTTAAATTTATCTCTTCCTCGCCTACGCTCATAATTATATTTGTAACCAATGAGCGACCTCGTATGAAACAGGCCATAGTAAAATGCGTGTGTCCTTATTTTCATGTAGTTGTGAGGATATATAATCATAAGTCACTTTTTTGGAATTCACCATGTATTCCTATTGCTTAATGGTCATCTACCGGTACGACGAGTTTATGGTTTCATCAGACACCATAGGTTAATTTGGTGGGATATTTTTCTTTAATTCTTATGTTTCCAGAAGCATAGATTTCATGAACTATATGTTAACTTTGCATATAGATGTAATTGGCTACATGTTGCTTCACACGAAAACTAATAATTTTTTTTCATAATACTCACTATCTCCATTCTAATATTGCTTTTGCTTTGCCTTTTGCCTTCAATAGATGTTTTTATGCCTAATTGTAAACATCTTTTATCGATGACACTTTGAAAAAGGTCCTATCCTTGTTTGAACAAAATGAATAACAAACATTGGTGGGGTATCCATTCCACTAGATGAAACGGACATGGTTTATGTTAATTTAGGTCTCTCAAATTGAGTGAACTTCTAACTTTATTCCTTCATCATGAAACGGACATGGTTTATGTTAATTTAAGCTTCTTGAATCAAAAAGGGTCTCTTAATAGTGGTCAAAATATCGTTTATTAATGGTCAAAATGCCTTTTACAGTGTAAAAAATGCCTTTTAAATAGTTTAGACGGGTAGTAAAAGACATTTTGGTTGTAGTATGCGATAGATGGGGAATTAGTTTTAGAGGTTTACCGATTTGAGTGATTTAATATAATTACAATTACTTATTCATTAAGGGTGCGTTACCGGGTCTCATGCTTGTTGTGAAATTTTGTTCAAATTATTTACCTTAGATGGATAAATGACATATATCCAATTAGACTTATTTACCGGGTTTTATAAACAAATAAATAAAGGTAATATGAGATGTAGGTGTAACTTGATTCTTTTAAAGTGGAAGTCATTCAAAAAGTCATAACCTTCATTAATATTTCTTAATCTTAAATGTTTTGTTCTGTTAATAGTCTACTCCATCATATATTTTGTTTCTCTTATTCACATATTTTTTCATGGAAGTTTTATTTATATGCTACAAGAGACTAATGGTCAAAATACTTTTTCTAAATCGTGAAGGACTAATTGGGGAACAACATTATTTGTTTATTGTGCCTCATGTGGTATTGTTATTTGGTGATGCAATATTTAAAATGGTGCTTACTTGTATAGCTTTGGGAATTATTTATGGATTTTTTGGTCAATAAATTTTTTATTCCTTGATAAATTGTTTTGCAGTCCGCAAACTCTTGTTCGTGCATTAAGGTATGTTGCTTATGGACTTTTACCTTTATTTCTTAATTTGCTTATAATAAATTTGATGCAAAGATGTGCAATTAATAGAGGGTTTTTGATCGAAATTGGTAGATTATTGTCAAGGTAAGTGTAAATCTAAAGAAATTTTATGTTTTAAGTTTAAAACTCAAACTTACTCTCTCCTTCTATTGTTTGTAACGGCTTGGTCGGGTGAAAAAACGGGCGATACCGAATTGGAACGGTTGGAACGGGCGAATCAGGCAAAATAACGGCCTTTTATAAAACAGCGTTCTGTACCGGTCAATATCGGTTCGCCAAAGTTGAAATCCATGTCAACTCGGGCGAACTGAGTTGACTCGGCCGTTATTTTGCACCCTGGTTCCATATTATTCTTTACACTTTTAATTTTGGACATAGCCCACATACTTTTAATTCATCTACCTTAACAAAGGTGGCCGACCACTATATATTATTAACCCCTCCATTAACTCCCATGACTTCTACTCTTATGATTTCGTCCCACACACTCTCTCTATTAAATAAAATAATATCACTACCTCCCATCACATCTACCTTTATAATAAAATAACAATTAATAACCAAACAACAACTTATCATCTAAAACCATGTGCCCAAGTGAGTGTCAAGAGTATTTTGGACACGGTTTGTAGCAAACATAGAATCACTTAACACATGAATACATATCCTATTATAATTATGAATAAATAATAACTCACATATAAGTTGGTATTTATCCAACTTGAAAACCTGCATCTACGTTTCTTTTTTCTTTTGTTGGTGTGTGCCTATAGTTTCGTGCCACTATGTGTGTTTTTCTCCTTTTTTTTTTTTGCCAATTATGATAAACTAATGAACATAACGGGTAAAAAAGACACTATAACGCGGCGAGTCTCCATTACGTGACGGATAATGCGGCGAGATGGTCGCGAATTTCATCACAACATTACGTAACGACATTTTGCATAATGCAAGTTCAAAATCCGTTATAAAAAACGACCGAGTTTTGATTCCATGGTTGAAGCACATGTGCAGTAATTTTTTTTATATTTATATTGAAATTATTTTTCTATATATTTGTTACTACCTCCGTATGTTTTTAATTGTTACACTTTCCTTTTTAGAACGTCTCTTTTTAATTGTTACACTTTCACTTTTTCTATTTTTGGTAAACTTTTACATCTTTATATTTCAATTTCCCACACTTTAGGGGCCCACTTGTCCTTTTCTTTTTCCATTAAATACCTAATCACATTACACTTTTTACTTTACAACATTATCTCACATACTTTATCTATTCTCCAAACAACTTTATCTGTTCCCCAAACAACTTTACATATTTCCTAGACAATCATGGCATAGATTTCATACATTTCCTTGGTTATCCCCCAAAGGAAACTGTAACAATTAAAAACAAACGGAGGGAGTACTTAATTAAAAGTATTATACACATAAAATGAGATGATAAAACATCTTTAAAATATATTGTTTATATTGTATCTTAAAGTATTAATTTTAAAGATTGTCTAATTAAGTCAAATATGGAGTACAAGTACACATGTGTAGTACTTTATTTTGTGTACACCCGGATAATTATAGCATGCATGCCATGAAAATTCCTTCAATAGTTATAATCCAAATTTTAATAGCCATATGTAGTAAACCTTTGGTCATTATTATAATGTTAGGCGCACAATATTCTTGTCTTTTTTTATTGCGTTAAACTACTATTTAATAATTCTTATCCGATTGATTGTTGGGCCCTATAATTATGTGTACACTTACTGCGCGTAGATGATGGGATAACAACATTATAGTTACACTAGAATTAGATATGTTTGATTTGATGTGGACAAATGAAGATATAGGGAACTCTAAGATAATTTTTTGGGACATATGATGTAATGTATACAACTATATGACATATGGGCCTTCTTTTTGAGTTTTTTCGAGTTGGTTTTTTTTAGATAGATAAGAAAAAGGAGGGTAAAAGCCCTAGGAGCCACTCCGTATGAGGGGAACTCCTTCAACATCTAGAATGGGTGCTAGGGTGGGTTACATGAAGGCGATGTTCTACAAGGTGTCCAACGTTGTGTCCGCTGCTTGGTTGCTTGGTTTGCTTATGTGTAGATATGGCGTACTTCCTAATTACGTAGGGTTGTCAGTAAGATTCTAGTGTGCTTGATGATGTTGGCAATTTGCCAAGGTGCTTCCCAAATGCGATTGATTGCATTGACGACAAGGAGGTTATCCTCTTCGAAGGTGACATCCATGTAGTCATGCTTAGTGGGATATAAGACACCTCGGCAAAGGCTTCACGAATCACGATGTTGGTGGCGAGGTTGAAAGCTTCCGTTGCAAGGCGATGGCTTCATTGTTGCGGATAATAAAATCCCCACAAGATGAAGATAGGCAAACTGAACCTGAAAATTGAGTTTGAGGGTTCCATGGGGAGGAGGACTCCAGCTAACGAAGGTGGAGTTGTTGGAGTGGGTGGGGTGGTGATGGCGAGAATCTCCCGTTGGAGAAAGCGAGCCATAAGGACTTGTAGGGTGGAAGTTGGCATTATTGAAGATGATGACATTTCGTTCCTTCCAAATGCTCGAAATGACTAAACAATTACGGTTAGATGATCCTTCATGGTTAGAAGATTGGAAATTAGAGAGGTAAGCGGTTGCAGTCTTTTACGAGACTGGAAGACCATAGTTGACTAGTAGTTGTAGAAGAGGTGGTCTATGGTTTCTCCTTGAAGGTTACAATGGGGGTAGAAATCTGTAGGGGATATGTGACTTTTGTAAAGGATTTTCCATAGGAAGATGATGATCTTCGGGGGGGAGATCCAAAGACCAGATCTAGCGAAAGGCCATTTGAGGGCATTAATGGGGATATCATGAGTTAGCCACGTAGCGGCGGATTTCACTGAGAAATGTCCTTTTGGAGTGCCCATCTCCATTATGGGTATAGGGATTCCATTAATGAGTAGTAAGTTCTGTCGCTGACGTGGTCGCACGAGTGATTGGTATTTATGAGTAGTAAGTTTTGCAGTTTGACGTGGTCCCACGAGTGATTTGGATTTATGAATTTATGAATGAGACACTTTGAGGCCAATGTGAATGGTGCTAGGGAGAGCAAGATGTTCCCTAGTTTCCAACGGATGCCTTTTGGGCTAAAATCTGACGCCAGATAACAGATTGGGAGGGCGTTGGGGTGGCCTGAAAGAAGGTAGACATTTTTAGGTATCTATGGGTCATGAGACTATGAGATGCACCCAAAGGCTAGAAGGGTACATGAGGATTTCCCAACCTAATTTGGCAATGAACGCTTTATTAAGGGGCGGGTTTACGCCCACGTAACATTCTTGGGTTTGTCTTGTTTCTAGAAGAATATTTGGTGCACCTTGTCTATGGACATTGCCATCTTTACAGGAAGCATAGTCCAGGAACCTCTGTAAGAGGGAGGAGGGACTCGAGATTCGATTAGATTAGGGTTAGTTGTCCCGCTTTAGATAAAAGCCAACTTCCCATTGAAGAAGTCTATCCTCCTTGAGTTGAATAATTCTTTTGAGTGTCGGTTTTGGTCGGTCTAAAGGAGGTGTAGTGGATACCTAGATAGCGACCCACATAACTTTGCGGGGCAATGTTAAAGTGGTTGGCTAGGCTTTTCTTTTTACCGTTAAATACTTTTTTTTTAGAAAATTTGGGACGATTTACGAAAGTTAACTAATTGACTACAAGATTGCGAAAACTATCAATAGCCCGTTTGAAGTTAGAACAAGCTAATGTAGTGGCTTTGCAAAATAGAATGTTGTCGCCCCCATCCGCGACTAAGGAGACAGGAATCGTGGAAAGATTTGGGGCAAAATTTGAACCCAATGCCGGAGTTGCGGTTCTCACATTGGAGAAAGAGCATTGTGATGAAGATTTCCATATAGATAATGAAAAGGTAAGGGAGAGGGGATCGCCTTAGCTGAGGCCACGAGTAGGCTTGAACCGTTCCTTGGTGTCACCATTCAGCTTGATGTAATATTGGTGACACTCTTTTATTAAATAGGTCCATTGAGGCGGCAAGTAAACACTCAGGAGACTAGCCCACAAGAAATCCGATTCAAATTCGGTCATTGGCTTTTCCCATGCGGGGCTTGAGGGCCACCATCCCGTTTTATTATGTGATTTAAAAAAAGTATTAAGGATTTCCTGGACTATTAAGATATCATCGTGGATCGAATGTCCTTTGGTGAAAGAGTTTTGAAAGGGAGTTACAAAATTAGTAAGTACAAGGCCATTTGTAGCGGGCCCGAAAAAAACTAAGCATCATGGTAAACAATGTACAGAGCTTAGTAAAATTCAAAAAAAAGCTAAAAAAGGCGACCCAAATGAAATATAAGGAGGTGGGCATTGAAGGCCTGCTTGCACTTTGAAGCTCCGGTTATGAAGAAAAGCCAACTTAGCCCCTGCGTTGCTGATGAGAAACGTTGAAGGAGAAAGCATGGAGTTTTAGAGACAAACGTTGAAGGAGAAAACATGGAGTTTTTGAGAAAGCATGGCTGCACAGGAGGAGATGAGAAATGCTTAGAAGGGGGGGGGTAGCAATGTGCAAAGCGGACTGTGATGCAATGAAGGGAGTGAGTGCAATAAAATAGGGGGGGAAAGAAAATAAGCACTCATTGAATAAATAGAAGATAAACAAAATAATTAACCCCTCCAAATTGATAAACTAAAATACGGAAGTTACAACCATAAAAGGAAAAAGAAAAATACAAAAAATAAGAGAAAAAGTTAGAGTTTAGTCGGAGTGTAACCCAAAAGAACCATACATAGATGGGATGGAAGTGATCTTGACAACAAAAAGAGGGAAGGGGCTATACATAAGATGAGCCAAAAACCCAAGCCAAGATATTAAGCAACGGAAATCAAAACGCTGGGGGGACCCCATTTGAGGTAGCATGATTATGAATTTGTAGGTGATGGAGATTCTTCACATTTGCGCCTTTTGAGGCCGTCCTTGGTGTTACATGAGTGATTGTTGTTGAGCAATTCATCCATATCTTCGTCGATGTCAAGCTTGGGAACATGATGAATGACCCTAATAGCTGCCAAAAAAGCCGCTTCCTCATCTTTAGGTCAGCCAGAGCATGGTGGCACGGCAGCTGCACTTGATCCCCCGAATGATTTGGAACACAGCTGGATCTTAGTTTTCAAAGGCACTTGGGCGCAAGGCGACCTGAGGCGGCAGCCAAAAGGCTTTTACAAAGCAAGGCGAGGACATTTCTGCCTCAGGCCGAGAACAAAGCCGGAGTGCGCTATTATGTGCTGGATGTATTTCCTCTTTCTCGATCTAAAGCCTTGCATTTGTTTTTCAACTTTCTCTTTTGTATTTTAGAAAGTCAAAAGTCGTGACTCACCTTTACTGAGCAGTCACGTGATAAGTTGATGTTTGTTTTAAAGGAATTTTTATTTTTAGTGTATCAAATTTATTTAATTGTGGTGCTCTTTTATTAGAATATCTAATACCATAAGAATGGCTTAAAAATAAAATCCAATTCTTTTAAGTGCACCTCACCTACAAAAGGCGCTCGGCTTCGCCTTGCGCCTAGGCTTCAGGACCCTTTGGGCCTCGGTGCGCCTTGTGCCGTTTAAAACTAAGGACTGGATTGCATTATGAGTGGAGATATTGTTGTGAGTGTGAGGAGGAGTTGCTGGAAGAAGGGGAGTGGTGACTGTCAGAGTTGTGTGCAGAAGGAGGGAAGGCTGCAGAGAGTTTGAGAGTGATGGGGAATACTCGGTATTGGTTGGGTTCCTGTTTCTAGACGGATGTTCCAAAGAGGAAGTATAGGGGGCACTCTAGGACGAGGGCGTCTTTGGTGTCTAACACTTATCCAATTACAGACAGATTGAGTAGGGGTGGAATTGTTTGGATAGTTCAGAGTACTAGCCTCAGTTTAGCTACAACTAAGTCCAGACAAGGGGCTGGTTTTTGGGGGGCAAGAGTATTAAGAGTGACCTAGGTGACCACATTGAGGACAAACTTCGTGCACACACTCATAGGAAAGAAAGAACTCAGTGCTTCCTTAGTCAGTTGCAGTTATTGTGATGGATCTTGGGACAGGTTTAGTGATATTAATATTGAGACAAGGTGTAGGAAATTGTGATTTTTCATCATTTTGAATAGTGAACCTATCTAGCTTGACTAAATGGCCTATTTTCTTTGTTAGGGAAGCAATATGGGGCCAAGTCCAGTACTCATTGGGGAGAAAAGGGATTGCTACCCATTGATGAACGTGGATGATGCTCTGCACGAAAAGGATGAATTTAGGACGCCAAAGTAAAAGAACAAAATTAAGGCCTTGCCCAAACCAAGGTTTTTTTTATCATTGGCATTAGTAGCCATCACCAAGGTGACGAATGGAAACCTTTTCTTGGATGAACCCTGTCTTTTTTAAGTCTGTTAATAACAATTATAGTTTATATTTGTTGCCTCCAAAGCTTACCAAAGAGGCAAGGAAGCAATAAAGTGTTCTTTCTCAGTCTCCTCTCCTCCAGAGTGGGAGCCTCCACAGTTACAGTTGGGGAAGGTGGATGCGCAGATTGTGAATCGCCAGTGGGTGTATTCCCCGAGGAAATGGGTGAGGTAGCAGCAGCTTAACACAGAGTTGGTATTGCCGGATGCCTGAGAAGTTGACTTATTTGAATTGAACTCCATAGGTTGAGGATTAGATTGAATTGCGCCTGAGAGATAAGGAGGGAGGCAGCTGTAGGGTGAGAAGATTTCAGTGTGTTGGCATATTGAAGGAGGGATATCAGACATGAAGGAAGTGGACAAAAGAGAGTGGGGGAGAAGATGGTTAAGCAATACACAAGCACAGGTGGGGAAACTAAGAGAAGGTGGCGGTGAATAGTGCAAGTGATGGTCTGATTATATATAGCCAAAGGGATCCAGGAGAGAGAAGAACGAAAATTAAGAACATAAAAATAGAAAAAGAAAAATGATAGGCGTGCAGAACTGGTTAAGCAATAAACCCAGAGAAGGGGAAATCAGGGAAAACAGGTGGTGAAAAAAAAACAGGAAATCTAAATTTGAAAACTCAGATAGCAGTAAGAGGAGATTAAAGTAGATCCAAGGAAATGCAGACGAATTAGTTCTCCAAACGAAAAGTTTTAACATGCAAATTAGGATAACTGGGATAAGAAAAGCTGGCCTATGGTTGGTTGAAGCAATTTGTCGTTGCTATTTATGGTTGAAGGATAAACCATAAATCTTTTGGCGTGTGAAAAAGCTAGTTTGAAGAGAAATAAAAATGCCATTTTTTTGGCTGATTCTATAGCAAAAGCCGTCGAGTTTGCGTAATTAAGGGAGATTTCATCATTATGTTTTTGGAAATTGCGTTTTGTTTGAAGATTGCTTGTAATTGGGGGAGTATCAGGGGATTTGAAGTGTTTTATTAGAGGATCTAGGAGGGAGTAAGGTTCATTATTTAGGATCTGGTGCACATGAAATGTTGGAGGAGATGAGAGAGGAAAGGGCTTGTTGAGGTATAAAGAATTGTATTTATTCGTCTACCAATTAACCAATATTTGACCTAAATCAAGATCTTACGTTTTAGAGAAAAAGCTGAGATTTACCAATTGAAGGCAAGACCCAACGTTAGAAGAAGAACATGCTAGGACTTTTTTGTATTATAATTTTTTTGATCGGACATAGGCTAATTACTTGGTTTTGTGGTCACGACCGTTGTTTTTGTACACGAAGATTCCTCTTATTAGCTCTCATTCAATTCTTTTTCTTCTAATTACTCTTCCTCTTTCTTATGTCATATCCCAAAAATTTGTGTCTAAACTTCATAATTAAGGCACTACAAATTTGTGTAATAATAGGCACATTTCTTTTCCTTGTGCCTAGGTTCTAGGGACTCTTTGTTACGGATTCCACACACATTTTAAAACTAAAGTTCCTAGTCATTATTGGAATGGCAAAATGGCTGCACTATTCCCCTATACCCACCACCAACCCACTACCCATGGCCTTTACAAGTCTAAGTCTCATACCTACGCCGGTCCATAGGGATATGTTCCTAAGACCATTCCCATTCCCATTCCCTAACTGGGTATACCCACCCGTCCATATTTACCGCATACGTGCATACCCACCTATACCCGCCTGTCCAAAAGTGAGTTCTCTTAATCAAGCCATGTAAGGCACTTTTTACTACTTTGGTTGAAGTGGCAATTTTCCCATTGATGTCCTTTAATAAGCCCCTATGGCCACAACCTAGGTTAATATATATTTGGACTAATAATACATTAAGATTATTTAAGGTGTCGGGTAGGCACTAGGCGGGCGGATGCGGGGTGGATGGATATGGGATGGGTATGCTCTCATACCAACCACCTATCCACTAACCATCCCCACCACCAACCAAACCTATACCCATCCCCACCCCACTCATTAAGCATGTTCTTTGTTACTCCCCCACCTTGACAAGTCAAATATGAACATGTCCATTTAATGAAAATGCTGCATAATTTTGATTCAAAATGAATTGTCCAAGGGTCACACCCATGTTTTATTATCGAGTATGAGACACAATTTCTTCTAGTGAAATAAAGAGTTGTAGCAACATAGAGTGTTGGTTTTAGCCTCTAGGCATGTCAACTTTCCCTTCTCTCCCTTGCAATTAGGAGTATCTGCATCAAGCGGTAACCCAATTCCTCGCTCCCAAACAAAACTATAAATAAAAAGAAATAAGAACAGTGTTTTCTTCCCACAATTTCATTATTCTCTGTCATCAGTGTCTCGTACATTTTTCCTTTTCTAGTAGTGGTTGAACCACTGATTATGATAGTAAAAATTTTGCATGTGATGTTTTATTACTGTATAATTAATGTCATTGCTCTCCTTTATAACATGTCTTAAATTCTACTATGTGTCCACTTATGGTTGTTTGTTCATTTGTTCTTAAACTTGACAGAGTTGTAGAAATGCAAGACACCCTTGATCAACAACTTGTTGAGGAAGCAACTAAGGTTGAGGAAGATGGAGTTGTAGCAGTGATTAGTAATTCTCATCGAACCACTATGTATGTACCTTTTGGTTGGATCATCTGCATTAGCTTATTAATCTTATACAATTTCTACCTCTTTGTACTCTTCTATTTGTGGATAATTACTTAGGGTTTTGAAGCAAAGTTGACAAAATAAGTACTCAAGGCCGTTGAGTTCGACTTATTTTTACTGAATTGAACTAATTTTAATTACTTAGGGTTTTGAAGCAAAGTTGACAAAATAAGTACTCAAGGCCGTTGAGTTCGACTTATTTTTACTGAATTGAACTAATTTTTACTAATTCATGCTGTTTTTTTTCTTTACACTACTGATTTTTACTGATTATTTTTACTGAATATTATTAGTTTAAGATGAATTGAACAGGCCTCGGTATATTGATCTCTTTTGGCAAATTCACTGGTCAATGGCATATCTTTTCATTTTTCATTCATATTATATGAATTTTCAAACAAATTTTTAAATATAAATTTGTTAGCGCTTAGCCGGGAAATATATAATATACCTTTTCTTTTCAAAATTGGGGTGAATGGGCTCTAATTTGATCTAAAAACTATGTTCTTCCACAACTAATGTATCTCACAACTATGAGGGTAATCATTTTCAATATAGTATAACCTTGAATTATTTATTATACTATTTAAAATTGTGGTCTTTTCATCATCTACGCTAATGGGGTGTTTATCTAGAGGGATAAGGGATGAATTAAAAGGATTATCAATCCCAAATGGAACATTTTTTATGTTTGTTTAACTGACTTGGGATTATTTGAGGGGGAAATGGGGTATGGACCCAAACTCTCTTAACCCCCCAAACTGCCTTAACCCCACCAACATAATAATTGGAGGGAACTGGCTATTTGAAAAACCATTTAATATCCATCGTATTTCCATCCTACACTAAAGAAGGGATAAGAATATATCAACAAATTCCCAACAGCTAATTTGCCATGCCATTCCAAACAATTAATCTTTATAGTATCCATTTCTTTAAACAAAAGCACTATGAGAATACAAAAAATTCAGAATTTACATGTATGTTTTGAAAAATTTTCAGGTACCCCTAAGATATATACAAAATGTACCAAACATCCTTGATGAACATCAAATTTAAATTCTAGTCACTTAAATGACCCAAAATCTGTTAACTCCTGCCTAATTCCTCTCTTTACCCATCCTATGCCAAATAAATTTAGTAATAGCTGTCAATTTTGCTAGAAGACTTTTTCAATGCTCCTAAAAACCATTTTGACCGCAATTTAAGGGATTCTTGATTGCTTTCAAAAGACATGATTAGCGTAGGATTACTTTTTTGAAAAGTAAAAATTTTTGAATTAAGTGCCACTCCACATCTATTATAGGTCACATACCGATTGTAGTTAATACTTTTGATTATTTTTGGAACTTTGCCCTATGTTATTTGAAGAATTTGAAAAGTTTGTTTTTGTTATAATGTAATTACACACCTGGCAGTTTGCTGATGCAAAACTCCTATGCTTTACAAGTTTTCAGGTGTCTACACTTTTAGGGAAAGTCAGAATACCGCTAAACCTACTACACAACAATTATGTGATATTGGTCTAATTAATTATTTTATTTTGTCCATTACTCCATTATAAAATATTATTGCGAAGATGCTACTTTTCATATTGCTATTGCATCCTAGACTATTGGCAATAATCATAATATGTATACCCGTTATTCCTAGAAGTGTGTCCAGTGCAGTAGCTTCTAAGAAGACTGTATGGTGTTTCTGTATCAGTTTTGTTCTTCTTAAACTAAGGATGAGCAGATTTGGGTACCTAGATTGTTTGGCCGGAATCGGAATTCATTTCAGTTCGGCCCCTGACCGGAACCGGACTGGAATGGAACCGGTTGGACCTGTGGACTGAAAATTTCGGTCCAGACCTCAAAAATCAAATCCAGTTCAGGTGTGGACCTATTTGGACCTATTTTGTGATATGCATATTTTTTCTTTAATATCTTTTATTTTCTTTTCTGAATTTTTCGACATGTTTCGTGAATATGAGCATATTACCCATATCTATCTAATATCATAGGCTCCAATGTAGACACAAAAAGACTAATCATTTTCCATCTTGCAAATTTGTACTAAAGTTTCTATATTTCACAAAATCTTGTATGATTTTTTAGATATATATCTATAATGCCTCTGAACGAATACCTATCTTAAATTTTAATAATATTGCAACCATTAAATTCATCATAAAAATTTTAAAAATAGATTATTTCAGGTCTTTAGGCCTGACCCGTTTTTTTCAGGTCTTTGACCAGACCGGACTTGAAACCCGAAATTTCAATATTTTGCGAACCGAATGCCGGACCTGAATTTTCGGTCCGGTCCAAATTCAGGTCTAGACCGGTCTAAAATCAGTTCTGGACCGAATTTTGCACAGCTCTGGGTACCCAATTACTTATCCCCTGCCGAAGACTTCTCCGTCTCCCTCCCTTTGTTTGTTATGTTTTACAACATTAAGATTACTTGTCTTAGTCAAGTAATTATAACTTCAATCATCAGGGATACCAAATGGACCACATCTATGCTATCACCTAAGGGAATTCAGCGAATGCTGAGGGTTCAGGGAAAAGGCTACAAGGACAAATGCTATGCACAGTTACAGAAGACTGTTGAAGGGCGGTTTAACAGGCTTCTTACAGAGGTTAGTCTTTCTGCACCACTCCGACTATCACACAAGGTTTGATATTGTGCTTTTATATTTTACTTTTAAGTCCTTATATTTAATTTGTATGGAGTGTAACTCAAGTTTTGATATTCTCATCATTATTTTTTCATGAGCAAAACAATCGCCAATATTATCTCTATTCTATAAGGGAAAAGGATGAGGACCCCAAAAATAAATAATAACTTTTTTTAAAAAAACATCCTAATTAGATGGCACAATTACCTCCGTATGATTAATTGCTTGGTGGTATGATTAATTCGAATATAAATTGTTAAAAGTTTTCGCAAGTTGAAAGAAAGTTATAGAATCGTATGAGATCGTGAATAAAATCGTATGACCATATTTGAATCTTAGAATCCTGATTCTACGGAATGCGATTCTAACAACAATAATTGAATGACACATTAACGTTAGCTGATCCCTATCGTGATATGTGACCAACTTGTCGCTTCAAATGATGCCCTCTTATAAGTGCTGTTGATCTTGCCAACTGTTTGATTTGTCCAATGCGTTTCTTTTATGGTCTAATCAATATTCCTTGTTCCCACTTAGATCCATTACCCATTATATCCTGCTAGTTTCAAAATCCTTTTGGTAATTTGCTGGAAAATTTCTAACTGTTGTCTTGTATATCTATGCATCAGCTTGTTTTTCAGGACTATGAAGTAGCACTGGATGAAGCTTATGCGGTATGTTTAAATATTTATCTGCACATCTCCGGTAATGCCTTCATATCTGAATAGCTGAATTCTGTAGCTGCGAGCTGCCTCTCTCAAGTCATTCTTCAAAAGAAACACTATTTTGTTATAACACATACAAGAAGATGGGTTTGGCTCTGATGGGTTTGGCTCCAAATCTTTTAGGCCTAATGGTCACACATACAAGAAGACCTATGTCTTACTATTCAAAGTTTCTTTCATCATGGTCATTTTCTAAAGAGTATTAATCACTTTCTTTTATGCTTAATTACAAAAACGACCACCCTGAAAGACCACACCAGTTTCGCCCTATAAGTCTATATACAACCCTTTATAAACTACAACAACAACTAAGCCTTATTCCTAAAGTGATTTGGGGTCGGCTAAATGAATCGTCAACTGAAACCGTTGCCAAAGGAGATGGCATCGACAAGAGTGATAAAAAGTTTTTAAAAGGGTTTAAATTTTAAAATTTTTTAAAAAGTTTTTGAAAACAAAGTTTACACCAAAAAGTTTTAAATGAGGTTTTCAACAAAAAGGTTTTAATACCAACACAATTGAGAAAAACAAATAAATGCAGTGATTACACTCCTTCCTCCACATGGATACTGTCCCTCCACCCACTTCTATCCACCGTCATGCTCTCCTCAGTCCCAAGTAGCCTCATATCACTTTCAATTACCTTCATCCAAGTCATCTTAGTTCTTCCCCTACCCGTTACAATTTGATTACTCATCCACTCTTCAATTCTTCTCACCGGTGCATCATCTGATCTCCTTTTCACATGACCAAACCATCTTAACCGATTCTCCCTCATCTTCTCTTCAATGGATGCAACTCCAACTTTTTCCCGAATCACTTCATTTCTTAATCGGTCCTTCCTTGTGTGGCCACACATCCACCGCAACATACGCATCTCCGCTTATGAACGTGACATTATTTCACCGCCCAACATTCAGCTCCATATAACAAAGCAGGCCTAATTGCCGTACGGTAGAATTTTCCCTTCAATCTTTGGGGAACGTCGGAATCAAAAAGGAAACCGGTGGCGCTTTTCCACTTTAACCAACCCGCGTTAATTCTATGAGCCACGTCTCCATCCAGTTCTCCATCCTTTTGGAGAATGGATCCAAGGTAACGGAAGACGTTCGATCCTTGAACCACTTTGCTATCCAAAGTGACCGCCCCTGTCTCGCTGCTTGTAACCCCACTGAACTTGCTTTTCATATATTCTGTCTTACTTCTGCTCAATCTAAAACCACGGGCTTCTAATGTATGCCTCCACAATTCTAACTTACTCTCAACACCTTCCTTTGTCTCATCAATCAACACAATATCATCCGCAAACATCATATACAACGGTATATCATCTTGAATTGACCTCGTTAGTTCATCCATGACTAGAGCAAAGAGAAAGGGGCTAAGTGCAGAACCTTGGTGCACTCCAATCGTAATAGGGAACTCTTCTGTCCTCCCAACCGTAGTCCGCACACTCGTAGATGCCCCCTCATACATATCCTTGATGATATCTGTGTATTTTTGTGGAACACCTTTCTTTGCCAATGCCCACCAAAGTATTTCTCTTGGTACTCTATCATATGCCTTCTCGAAATCAATGAAAACCATATGTAGATCCTTCTTCCTATCACGGTAATGTTCCATTGTCTGTCTCATGAGGTTGATGGCCTCTATAGTCGATCTTCCTGGCATAAATCCAAATTGGTTCTCCGATATCTTCACATGTTTCCTAAGTCATTGCTCAATCACTTGTTCCCAGAGTTTCATCGTAAGACTCATTAGTTTGATTCCTCGGTAGTTAGTACAATCTTATACATCGCCTTTGTTATTATACAAAGGAATCAAAATACTCTCCTCCACTCTAATAGCATTTTGTTGTGTCTCCAAATTATGTTGAAGAATGTTGTCAGCCATTCGATTCCTCTCCCCCCTAAACACCTCCAAACTTCGATAGGTATGCCATCTGGCCCGTAGCTTTCTTCAATCCCATCTTTTTTAATGCTGCAACGACTTCTCTCTTTTGAATCCTCCTCATAAGCTCTCGATTTAACATACTTGGCGGGATGTGTACATCTCCGATGTCTTGTGCTTTATCACCATTGAACAAGGTATCAAAGTACGACCTCCATCTATCCTTTATCTCCTCATCCTCCACAAGCACTCTTTGGTCAACACCCTTCACGTATTTTACCTTTCTTATGTCTCTTGTCTTCCTGTCCCTCATACGCGCAATTTTATAAATGTCTTTTTCCCCTTCTTTCGTATCCAATCTTGCATAAAGCTCTTGGTTTACCTTTGCTTTAGCTTCCCGTACTGCCTTCTTAGCTTCTTTTCGAGCCTCTTTGTACTTCTCATTGTTCACATCACTTCTATCTTTTCCCAAAAGTTTATAACCTTCTCGTTTGTTTTTTATCGCTTGTCTCATCTCCTCGTTCCACCAAGATGTGGCCTTACTCGATGGTACAACTCCTTGAGATTCTCCAAGGACCTCTCTTGCCACTTCCTTTATACTAAGTTCTAGCTTTGTCCATGTCGAATCTACATCCATTTTCGTGTTACAAGACCATATATCTTTACTAGCCATCTTAGCCAAGAAGTTCTCTTTGTGCTCCCCTTGAGCTTCCACCACTTGATTCGCGGCTCCACATTGTGTCTTCGTTTTCTTAAAGACTCCCTACCCCGGAAATCAAGCACCACTTGTTCATAATACTAAGACCATATGCTAATGCGAAATCCAAAATACCACTTCCAGCTTCATTTCTCTTCCCATACTCAAAACCTCCATGAATGCTCTCAAAGCCAACTCGACTAGTGCCCACATGTCCGTTAAGATCCCCACCAATGATCAATTTTTCACTAATAGGCACTCGTTGCACAACCTCCTCTAAATCCTCCCAAAATTGTAGTTTAATAGATGCTTCCAATCCCATTTGCGGCGCATATGCGCTTATGATAGTCACCGCTTCACTCCCTAATACTAGCCTGATACTCATAATGCGGTCACTCTTCCTCGAAACTTCCACCACATCATCAATATATTCTTTATCAATAATGATGCCTACTCCATTCCTACTCTTATCCTTTTCGGAGTACCAAAGCTTATAACCCCATGAGGCTAGTTCTCTTGCTTTTCCGCCAACCCACTTAGTCTCTTGAAGGCACATTATGTGAATCTTTCGCTATCACCTCGAGATGATAGCAATGTCCTTATAGCAACCAAAGCCTCCAAACTAGGTTACGCTAACTCTTTAATTGCTGAAGCGACATCCCTTAGAAATGGTCTGCTTCTCGCTAAAGCTCTTTAGATTGGGGGTCTCATTATCGAAGGAGACAATCTCGTCATCGTCAATATTATTTGATGTCTTTTTCGAAGCCCTTGGAGTATTCAAACACTCATCGATGACATTTT
Source organism: Patellifolia procumbens (assembly GCA_947645195.1). Classification (NCBI taxonomy): domain Eukaryota; kingdom Viridiplantae; phylum Streptophyta; class Magnoliopsida; order Caryophyllales; family Amaranthaceae; genus Patellifolia; species Patellifolia procumbens. The sequence goes on from CANSGD010001352.1 coordinate 50,485, forward strand.
TCAACCCCTATATAAGGTGGCAATTGTTCACGCCTATAGAGAAGCCAACCACGTGACTGATTACCTCTCAAAGATTGAGCATCATGTTAAAAATCATTCGCATCCTCTCAATGTCCAACTCGATATATATTTTAATTATTTAGTTACTTTATAGTTTAGGGTTTACTCTTGAGAGAAGAGTATTGCTAATAAAAAACGTATGAAGTATTAGGTTAATGTTGATCTATGAAAGACTATTAGGTTCAAATAGAATTGCCTGTTGGGATTTCAAAGATGCAAGGTGATAAGTTATGGTAATTTATCCGGTAGATTGGGATAAAGAGTAGATAACTTGTATGGGGAAAAATACCTTAAGGAGATGGCTCATGCTTCCCAAACGTCACGCGTTTTTTGGGTCATTAGTCAACACTTGGATGTAGAGCGTGGTTTTCTACATGATGGCCTAATCCTTTCTTCTATAAAGAGGTTTAGAAGTTTCTTTTATGACATTGAAGAAAAGGTGTAGGTTTTGAGTGGGCATTAGAAATACTTGTTTTATTTTTTTATCGATTTCCTCCATTGATTAAAGTTTGTCCATGAGTATCACAATTCTGCGTGGCATCATGATTACCATGGTGCAAAAATACGGCCGTATTGGAGCGGTTCACCCGAGTTGGAACCGTTTGATGAACAAAATTCCACCGGTTCAACAAGGTGGATTTTAAAAACGCGATGTTTTGGTCGTATCACCCCGTGTTCCCCGTTTTTTCAGTTACAAAACGTCACTTTGCAAATCTTTTTAGATATTTCTATCTTTACTTATACAGTAACAACGATCTACCTCCAATAATGACTCAAAGACAAGAGAAAAGAAAAACAAGAGGCACCACCACACTACTAAACCATATATATAACTCCACTAAGATCTAAGATTAATCGAAGCAAAAAGTCTAAAACTAAATTCATGCTGTGACAAGCGCAACGCCGCAACCAACGTATCCGTTCTGTTACCCCATAACCGCGACCGTTCCCGTTTCAGAAACCTAAACCGTATTTTCAAACCATGGGTAAGACACGAAATGTCTTGCTTTTTTGAGTTACAAGATGGTAAGGAAAATTATTGTACAAATTGGTTGTTTTGTGCCCGTAATTGGGGTCTAAACCAAATAGGCTTACATTGGTGGACCAAAGTTGTGAAAAGTGTCCATCGCGGTTGCTCATGAAAAAAAAAAACAGATGCTACTACACAGGGACGCTAGAATGATTAGAACAACCGATTTGACATGCCAAATCAACAAGGTAGAGAGGGAAAGGATCAAAGAGTCTTTCAGTTAAGGTCATCCTCTTTTTTATTTCTCACTTGATGTCCTTATTCGTCTTGTTCTGTTGTTTTCTTCTTTCTTATCTGATTCTAACTTGCCCTTGTGTTTTTTATGCCAAAATGGGAACTGGACTGCTTAAAGTGGTTATGCTCATGATAAGGGATAAGGGTGAAAACTAAAAAGCAGCGGTGTTATGTTGGGTACTTACATTGTTAAATATTTGTCTCATTTCAATTTTACACGTGTGCTAATGAACATATTTTTCCATTAATAACTTCAATAATGTATTGGTAAATATAATAGAATTTTGATATCAAGTACTCATCGAGACAAACCTAAAACTTTAATTTTGACTAAGTTTCTTCTAATATATTAAGAAGAATTTAGAATATTTTCTCTAATTAGGAAGGGTGTCAAAATCTTAAATGACACAAACAAAAATAAACAGAGGGAGTGCTTGTTGAGAATGCAAGGGATTACACTAATAAAAGGCTGTGATTTCTATGAGATTTATGTGATAAGGATATGAATTAGAGCACTAACAAGGGATAGAAGTTTCTTGGTTTGATGGAGCAATGAGCATAAGATAGAGCCATAAAAGAGATGGGGGGAAGAGGGTCTTTTACATGTGAGTATTATTCCTATGAGACGTCAATCATTTGAACTTTGAAGAGTAAATTTTATTTTGCTGCCTAGAATTACTTAAAACATGAAAAGATTTTGAAACCAAAATTTTACCACAAACTATGTGGTTTGCGACTTTTGTTTCTTAGACAACCTATTTTGACTTAATTCAAATATTTCGAGACACGGCTTAAGTGCGTAAACTATTTGATCAATTTTTCTTCTTTTTGTGTGTAAGTGATGCCTCATTATCGTCCTTGTCATTGAAGTTTATTTTCTAATATTCACTCCAACTGTTTTTTTTTCCACCATGGGCCCAATTTTTATGCGACTTATTTTGGATTGAATGGTGCAAAGAAGATAAAACAAAGGTGTACTTATGTAACAAAGCTAGTTACATTCATTCATTGAACATATATTGACAATTATTTCTTGACTTTCAGATTGGAGAAGAGCTTGAAGATATTTATGACTATGTTTCTCCTTGTTTTCCTCCAAGGTTTTTGTTACTTGAATTTTATAGCATCTCATTTCATTTGTATCTCCATCTTTTGTTCTTTGACATTACCAGTATATATTGATTCATATTCAATTTTTTATTTTGTTTTATATTATAATAATAATTATTGTTATTATTATTATTATTATTAGGGAAGTTCCCAATGGTGGCCTTTGGGTCTTAGGAATTCCTAATGGTGGAAATTCCAAAATAACTTTCCTGTTGGTAGCCTTGCTTTATAAATTATTCCCAAGCATAATCTTAATGAAGAATATTTCATTTAATAAAGCATTTTCCATTATTTAACAATTAAGGTTGTCACTCTCACGTAAAACAAGGCATTTAGTTCACACACACACACGCACACACGCATGCACGCACGCACGCACGCAAGGCATTTAGTTCACACACACACACACACACACGCACACATTTATGTTTTCTCTAACTTTTACCCATGGCTTCCACTATTTTATTGTGCACACATAAATTTCAACCTTATTGTTGAAATCTTATCACACACACACACACACTTTTATGTTTTCTCTAACTTTTACCCATGGCTTCCACTATTTTATTGTGCACACATTTATGTTTTCTCTAACTTTTACCCATGGCTTCCACTATTTTATTGTGCACACATAAATTTCAACCTTATTGTTGAAATCTTATCATCATCGATAATGGGTACATCTATAATATTTTGTAAATCTCTTTGTTCTTTGTAGTGCTTAGCTTTGGATTTTTTAGTTGTATGTTTTCATTCTAGTCACTAACTATCATTTCGGCTTAAGTTTACACCCGACGTAAATTACATGTATGTTTACTTTATAACTACTCATTGGTTGCGTTTTCATTTTTTGTTCATGGAAGATATGAAATATTTCGACTCATGGTCAACCTGTACACCGAGCGATTTGTTCAGATGCTTAGATTGCTCAGTTGCAAGGCGAATGAACTCACCAACATGGAGATATTGAAGGTACCTTCTTGCAGCTGGTCAGAAATGATGTGGGCATCTTCTTGTATATCTCTTGAGGTTAATTACATTAATGAGTGAAAACACTAAGCGGGTATTTGGTTAGGATATTTTTAATGCAATGGAATGGAATGACACTGTTTAGTTGAGCTTATTTAGGGTAGAGTCTCATACCTAAGGGTATCTATCTCCACGCCATCCCCCTAGAATCCCAATTTCCCCTCCCCCCTAAGTTTCTAACTCCATTCCACTCAAGTATCAAACCCTAATTTGTGTGGAATGGAGAGTGAGGCTAAACCCTAGACAAGAGAGTAACAAATTGTTTGGAATACACCAACCGGCGAGTATTTGCCAACCAATACCACCAGCGAGTATTTGCCGACCAACACCACCAGTGAGTTTTTGCCGATCAACACCAACCAGGCCACTGACTGTATTTGCACAACGTATGTTCTCTATCTGCTCAATAATCTGCCAACAAAAAAATTCAGCAACCTTTGTATGTAATAAAGTTACGATTTGCATCTCTAGAGGAAATTAGGGAGATGAAAGTCATGGTTGCATTCCACCCAACCTTTATTTTGTATATGCTTGGAATAAGTGGCAAAATTGTTTGGAATACAGTAACGATGTTGCGTGATACTGTGCTTGTTTGAATTGCAAAAGTTTGTTTGTTTGTTTGTTGTATAAAAATAAATATAAATAAAATTCCACCCAACCATAGTTTTGTATATGCTTGGAATACTCTTAATTATATTATAATATACATAAATATAAAATATTAAAATGAAAACATTATACTTCCTCCGTTTCTAAATAAGTGACACATTTGCATAGTGTTTATTATTCACAGTTTAGACTTTAATTAGTTTTGGTGATTTACATTTTATGAAAAATATAGTCATGTTGGATCTAGATTCATTTCAATATGAATTTTTTTAATATCAACTTTTTATAATTTTTACTTATTGATAATTGTAGATATTAATAGTTAACATAATGCATTGGCTAACATGAAAACAAGAAATGTGTCACTTATTTAGAAACAGAGGAAGTATTATACATATATATATAGCTGGTACAATTATATTAAAATAAAACTGAATGTGGAATCTAAATCAAGAGTGAACCAAACAGTGGGATTGAAACAAAAAGTTTGAAACAGGGTTTTAGATCCATACCACACTGGTATCCATACCAATCCAATCTAGTTTAGTGAACCAAACAGGACCAATAACCAATTTGGCATGTTTTATAAGTTATAAATACTTCTATTACATGGTGATTTGCCATATGATTTGATGTTTTTGTGCAAATGGGATATGCTTTCATTAGCCTTTTTATTTGCTACATGATGGGGATACGATCTAGATCTAGTGAGACTTGTTCCTCTCACTTCCTCATGGTGGTGATGGTGTTGGGTTGCGTGAGCAAGGGTGCAATTTTTGGATATTCAATGGTTCAGTTTAGGGAGACAAAAGATTGGGGATGTGGCTTTCAAGTGAAACAAAGTGAAAAGAAACCTAAAAGAACTACATGCCCAAGTTATTGGTTGATGGAGATACTTTTGTGTGATGCTGCACAAGAACCTAGCAAGTGGTTGGTGTGTTTTGGAGGAACTTCTATCCACTTGTCCGATATCAACCCTTGAATTTTCCCATAGGCTGTATTGGTCCATATATTGGAAACTTATCAGCTTCTGCATATGTTATATATTGGTTACGGTCATAGCCATAGGTTTACTAAATCTAGAAGGGGGATGTGTTAATGAAGTCACAAAGAATCAAAGATGAGAAACTTTTTTGCATCATCCAATGCTTTTAATGAGGCTGTTGGGAAATACTCAAGTACTCAACACGTCCTTATAACATATAGGTCAAATATTGACAAAAAAGTCTATTAGCTGATAAGGTTCACCATGGGAAGTCAAGAGCTAGCCAAATTGGCCAAGCTTTCGACTACGAAGGTAAGAAAATTTGTGTGAGTAGCATGTAGTTAAAAAATTGATTATGCAAAATTGAAAATTTTAATGAAATACATTTATACAGGATTTTTGTCATTGTCTAAATCTTTCTATCACGTTTTTCTATGTATGCCTTACTCTTACCTTTGCATGTATGGTGAAAAAGAATAAGCATTAGAAATCATGTCGCTCCTACTATGACCGTGTAGTACAAGTTTCATCATAATGGTTTTCATGATGAGCAAGAGCATGTAGAGTGAATGAAGAATCATGTAGTAATTTGTAATCCTCGACATCAATAGCTTAATCCAAAAAAATAATATAAACTTCAACAGCGATGTGGATATTTTGCCTATGTTTAAAATGGTTGTGGGAAGAAAGATCATCTGATTTTTTTCATGACATCTTCTAAAGTTTTGTTCCGTTAGTGGATGATAATCGTAGCACTCTCCACCTTCTAAGAATAATTAAAAGTCCAAGAAGGTGTATAGCTATGTTGAAAAAGATAATATGTGTCATAGGAAAGACTAATTGGTTCTTAGTAAACCAAAGAAGTTAGCAATGAAATCGATTAGACTTTAATAGTACATAATTTGTACATTGAGTTTTAGGAAATCATAATTTAGTTGCTTGTATTGTGGAAGAAATTTTGGAAGTGCAAGTTGAATTTGACCAATGTTGAACATTTGTATCGTTTTTAACCTCAAAATTTATAATTATAGGAACTAGCAACACCATCTTTAGCACACAGATCAAAAGAAATGACGTGACTTACGCAAATTTTTGTGATTATCTTTCCTCGTAAAGTCATAATTGATACAACCTAGAAAGCTGAAGTAATTTTTTTTATCTTTTAATTATGTTCATTGTATTACTTCCTCCCTTTTATAGATGAGGCACTTTCCTTTTTAGGAAATTTTGAATTAGATGATACTTTTTTACCCTTGCTAAAAATTTCAAACTAGAATGACATTTATTGCTCTATTATTAGGATCAAATCAAAACTAATCTAAACCCAAATCAACCCTTAACCCTTCTCCCTCTCTCTTCTTCCACCGAAGATATTAGGCACCACAACACCAAAATCCACTATTAACAACCACTTCACCACCACCACCTTAAAAGCCGCCATCTGTCCAACATTCACTCGCTTGGTCACTCTCACCACCACGACACCCTCTCCTTGCGATCTCCTTCTCCGCCCACCTACTTCAAGTTCGAATTCGACCACTGCCTTCTTTGACCTCTTTCTTCTTCGACCTCCCTCTCTCCACCAAGTGCTATCTTTTTTTTGATCTCCTTGTTCAATCTCGCAATTTTTTAATTCTTAGATTTAGGGGTTTTGGATGGAAATGGTGATAATGATGGTGGTATGGGGTTTGGCTGATCGGTGATGTTTTGGAGGTCGAATTTGGGGTTTGGTTGATGGTGGGGTTTCGGTGGTGGTGTTGGTTGGGTTCGAATGGTGGTAGATTGGTGTTGGGGAGTGGTGGTTATGGTATTGGGGTGTTCACGTGAGTCATGGGCGAGGTCTAGGGTGGGTGTTGGTGGGGCATCGTGGTTATGGTCGTGTTTTTGTTTATTGGGTGGGTGGTTGGAGCTCTTCTAATTCAGTAATTACTTGCCGTTCCCTCAAACTACCTAGGGAACGTCATAAAGAAATGTCTCATTTTAAATAAAAAAACGGAGGAAGTATTAGATTATTTTGATTTTTTATGTTGAAATTGGGTTTTTCCATCATCCCTTGTCTATAGCGAAAAGAATTAGTACACAGAAAATTCAATTACTCTTCTAGTCTTACAGGTCAATTTTTACCTCATTTCGCTACATTTAGATTGTTTTTTAGAGAATCTATATTTTAAAGCCTTTTTAGATTTTTGTTTAGAGACGATGCTTTGTGCTCTTAAAAAGGCTGGAATATATAATTGATATAACCATTAAACTCGACATTTCTCAACGGAATAATGGTTTGTAAAATCAAACAAACTTTCTAGACAAGAAAGCCTTAACCCGGTTGGGCAATATTAGGTTAAGTATCGTTACATATGATTACACCCAAACATGTCTCAATACATGACCTATCCCTACTAAGGTCATAAGTGACCTAATATTACTACCTATTTTGATGTTTTACATGTAGCATTTCCTTATGTTAACTTCATATATTATTTGGCAAGTTTATCATGTTTTTGTGCTTATGTTGTCGATCATGCAAAAGGATTGAAACCAAGGTTGTTAAATCGAGATTCTAACTTAAATAGGAAAGACATGTTAAAATCGAAGTGTAAAATCATAAGATTCGACAAATTTGCAAAAATAGAGTGTTTATGATGAATCATATAACTTATTTAGCCGTTTTTATCATTAAATTACTTTAAAAATATTATTTAGTTATTTGGTCCTTTTATTATACTTAAAATCATTAAATACAGTTAAGATTGGAACTGCAAGGCGACCAATCGTGTATTAAAGAACTGCTACTTGTATCATTGTTAATGAAAAGGCGAGTTTGAGCGAATTGTGAAAGTGAATTGCGTAAGTTTAATAAAATTCTTATGGAACATGTAAGTATTACTCATCTAGAAAGAGAGAAACACTATAACAATAGATTTGACTCATTATTTTAATGGAATCTCGAAGTTTTGATAAAATCTTAAGATTTTAATGATGATTATTAGATTCTAGTGATTTATTAAGATTCTAATTAAGATTTTAACCGTTTAAGAATCTAGTTGCGATTTAAATCGTTTTGCAAATTAAGATCGTAAAATCGTAAGATTTCAAGACTTCAATCGAGATTTTAATAACCATGATTGAAACTATGATATTGTTCTTACCGTTGCGTCTTAAGGGAGAAGCTGGTGAAAAGGCTATGCATTGGTGGTGTTTAGGAGGCCATGGGAATGCTTGGGACTTAGATTGAGTTGGGAGGGAAAGAGTAATGAACAATTAATCATGAGTTAATATAAAAACTAATTAGCACACATAGTTTAATCAAATCTTGTCATCAAACCATGATATGGTTTTAGAAATTTGAATTACGTTTTGCTTCATTGCTTATTGCTTGTATTTTTTCACATGTACAGATCTCCTGCCATATATACATAATTCTATAATAATGTAGAGAATTTATGTAAATAATTGTAATTTTGCAAAGTAATTGAAAGTTTGAGAACCCTAAACCCCGCCATTCTTTTCCTCTCTTCTATCTCTTGCTCATTCAAAACCGTAAACAATTTTTGTTGATCTTCGGGTTACTGCTGCGGGTTACCGTCGGTTGATGGTAAGCCCCTATTTCTTAGTTTTTACTAGTTTTCTAATTCCTTTGTGAATAAAATTCATTCTCTCTCAAACCTAATTATTGGTCTTTAACTACCTATGTATTTGGTTTTATCTCTCCTTATGAAAGGTCAGGTGACGTTTTTTAGTTAAGCGGGAAAAATTGATTGCTTGATGAAGATTTGTGTGGTGTCGCAACTTATGTCACGGTACATGCCGGCACTTATCAGTTCTACATCTACGACCCATTGTATCAGATTCCATTCAATTTAAAAACTAAAATGAATATGTTTAACACAACGAATCAGCGATGTTAACGATGATATTCATCAATGTCAGATCTCATTTACAACGATTGTGGTTTTGTCAGATTAGTGAATTAGATAATGTTAGGTTTATTGATGATTGTTAGAGTTTTTGGGCTTCAAGGTCCAATACTGAACCACAAATTTGCACCTTGAAAGGTTTATTAATTAACGTAAATTTTCTTTGGACATCAAAGTTCAATAGCGATCATAAAATTTCATGTGTGACAATGTTCGTTTCATTGATGATTCAAATTTAACAACAAGAACAGCAAAGTCATCGTTTTAAAATAACATGGGGTCGGTTAGACTTAGACATGAATTCTCATGAGGAATTTCTCAAATCATTGCATATGTCCTTTATCCATTCTTCTTTAACGCCTAATTATCCTAAAGCCCTGATAGTCTCATATCACTTTCAGCCACACTCCTCCAAATTTCATTGATGAGTCAATTCCTGATTAGTTCACTTGTGATAGTCTTAGGTTGATTGACCATCCTAGATCATTAGATATTTGAACTCTAATGGTCCAAATTACTTCTCATACTACCTCCGTTTTTTTAGTTGCAATGTTTTGACCAAAACTGTTAGAGCTTTTTGGTCAAAATTGCAACTAAAAGAAAACGGAGGTAGTATATGATTGTGTTCATATATAAAGTAGGTATCGTGGTTCAAAAACATGGTCGCGGTCGTGGGTTCACAAGAACATAACGGAGACTTTAAATGGCGGACGTGCCGTGACTCAAACTTGGCTTTAAGTCTACTATTTTAATTATTGGATCTATATATCATGAATGAATAGTCAAAAACTGATCTTTCTAGTACTATTGATGAGTTTTTAACAAGTTGACCATGGTGATTGGTGAGGGGAATTTCAACGAAATGTGACCACATTTGATGCGGTGTAATTTGAGCTCATACGATCATATCATCTCATCTGGGACTAAGACAAAGCCCCATTATAGTCTCTATCGGTTCGTCAACTAGAAAAACCTTTGCAATACGGCGAACCGAACCGGTCTTGCTTTGACACTATGGTATCACATAAGCTTTTATGTAAATATGCATATTGTGCATAAACTACATGTACATAAGATTTTTCATGTCTTTATGATCTTAGTTGGTCTAATTTGCTGCAATGGTTCTGTGGTGTATAATACTTTTATGTATATCAAAGAAACTTCTAAATTTATTGTCTATTAATGTATTTGCAATGGACCATTAGTTGTATATAGCTTAACACAATGTCAATGTACTTTTAGATGATAGTTGATGTACCCGAATCCTTTTCACCTTCTCGCCGGGATCCCAATCCTATATAGATATTGTACATTTGCACCCGTGGATGCCTTAGAGATGTTGTGTAATGACTCGACCTAATGTGAGGAAAAGAAGGCTATTATGGGGAAGGACTTAATGTGCTGTCCTATCAAGTGGAAGGGAATAAGGATGACAAATGCTATATATAGAGGCATTGGGAATTGTGTAGGTCATTCATTTAATAAGAGAGATAATATCTTTTGTATTGTAATGATATTACTGGCGTGTGACAGCCACTCTAAAGCTGATCTTTGTACTCATTTAGCCATTTTTACTGCAATACAACATTCTTCTGCCTTCCCTCTATTATCTATTATTCTCTTGTGTGCCTTAACTCCATTGTTATTGTTCTTATTCAAGCTTGAGTGTTTTTGTGAAAAGCTAGTCTATAACATGTTGCTACTTTCCAGGTAGTTGATTGGGTGGCAGAATACGAAGAAAATCTTATTAGCCTTGGAGTGGATGAAACTTTGGCTCATGTTTGCTCTGAAAGTGGTGCCATGGATTCATTGATGAATGCTTACATTGAAACAATGCAGGCAACAACGAGAGTAAGATCATACTATTCTATTATCATCAAATTAGTAAAATAGTTTGTTACTCACATGATTTTCTTAGTGAGCAAACTAGACATAATAGCTCTTCTCTTTGTAGAAATGGTATATGAATATCTCGAAGAATGAAAATGCACAAATACCAAAGAGCACAAAAGAGGGGAAACTGTACACTTCAGCTGTTGTGGATATGTTCAGTATTTTGCAAGAGCAAGTACCTGAAAATGGCTCTAATTTGATGCGGTACAGAATGTCATTGGCCATTTCCCAGGTAACTTCGGTAGAACCTTGGTTGAAGCTATAAGTAGCTGTAAATAATAAATCCTTTCTGTCACACTTAGCTGTTTTGCGCATATTGCTCAAACAGATGTCCCAATTTGTTTTCACCTTTCTCCCTTGTGTACTTAAGTGAAAAACAAATCTTCTCTCTTTTATTTCATTACAACCCTTATTCTGTCTTTATTACTCTACCATCTTAATTTCTCTGCATTTTTAAAATCTTCTCTTATTAACATTCTCTCTCCTTGTTTTACTATAACACCTACGTCATCCTCTACCCCACACGGCCACACCTATATTGTACCCTTTAAGATTGCATTAAACCTCATTATGAAGAACATTGGGTGATGGAGGGAGTGTTCTACTACTTGTTGATGCATTGTCGAAGCGCACACAAGTTGATATTAGGATAATTTGTGCAAAACCACCTTAACTTCTCACGTTAGAAACTCCCAGCACTTTACATTCTTTGCCTAACTCCGTTAAATGAGTGGTCAAGAGGGCCCCACACACTATGGTTGTGTTATTCTTTTCCCTCCAAACTTTCATTTCCCAACCATTAATCCAATAAAACTATTTATCAAGTACATAAAGAATTAAAATTGATTCGAAAACCAAACTTAAATCACATTTGGAATAATCAATTAGCAGGGAAATGAAAGTTTGGAGGGAAAATGAATAACAAAACCATAATGTGGGGCCCACTTGACCACTCACTTAACGGAGTAAGGCAAAACTGTTAAGTGGTGGGAGTTTATAAGAAATTTGAAAAGTTTGGGTGGAAAGTTACAAAAAAAATTCATAAAGGTGGGAGTTTCTAAAATCGTGATAAGTTAAGGTGGTTTTGCACAAAAAATCCTTGATATTATTACCATAAAACTACTAACTTGTAACAAGTGGAAGTAGGGGCCGATCTTGTGAAGAATGTGTTTACTGTTAACAGCTAAATCAAGAGTACGATTCAAGGCGGCACTAACCAGAGACAAGACAAATAAATAGGATTGGGGGGGGGGTAGGAACTTACTAATTTTTACCAAAGCTAAGACTAAGAACTAAAACTAAAAAGATCAAGGACCAGGAACACTAGATAAGGACACAATATAGTTTGCAACTATAATGATCCACCATCTACAGTTTAATCCTTGTACAATAACTAGTTTCTCTTATGAAGTTATGATTAGCTAGACCAGGTTTGACCTACCTTTACTAACCCAAAACAAGGAATAACCTGTATACTGCCAGCAAGGAATTTAGCCCATTGATATCATAAAATTGTCAAGTTCGTGATTTAATCTAGTGTATGAATCTACATAATCATTACAGTCAAAGAATTGTCCCCTCCAACACCTCTCTAAGAAATTACAGACTTAGCATCATTAACTACCATTGGAATTTCAATCCAAACCTATATATATAACTATCATTTTTGTAATCAGATAGGTGATTAATAAACACTTGAAAATAATAATTGTAATTCAAAGAATAAAAATTTCTTGTTAACTTATTACATGAATTCGATTACAGTTAATGTGCATAACAAACTAAGCTCCCATAATAAAAAGCAAAGGAAAGAATGAAAAAGGAAAACTCATGGAAGTTCACCAGCTTTGAATCTGTTGTTCTTCCATCAGTTCCAGCTCTTGTTCCGTCTCTATCTTGATCTACAATCTCAATTTGAAGGCTCCAAACCTTTGAGTGGCTACAGGGGATTAAGAGCTCTCTAGTATGACCTAATTTGTGGCTTATGTTAGCTGTCACGAGGAATAGAATCCTTCAAGATTGGAAAAGTATAAACGATACAATTTGGAGAAAATCAAATTTTCTTATACTAATCCTCTTAATAAACTCATATATTTATATTAGATATCTTGCCGTCCAGTAAACCTGTGGAGCAAGCTAAACCTTAGATTTGTATCTTAATCATTCTAGAGGAACCGGTTCGCTATGTGTTCATCTTTGAAATGTTTTGATTCAAAGATAAATTACAGCAAGTTTATTTAGAAGAGAGGTCTTTCTGGGTTTATTGCAATGATGGGAATGCTACTCTTTTTCTTCCTAACTTTTGCTTCTTGTTTCAAATACAAGTACCTCCGAAGAACTTTCATAAGTTTTGTATGTTGTAATGGAAATTATAGCTATTGATTCTAAAGTTTACATTTTGTCATTAATCTACTTTCTTCTGCTGCTATATGGTTCATTTGGACCATCAATTTCCTTTTTCCAGATGATGTATGATTTTCAAACAGCCGAAAAGAAGAGGCTTGAAGAGCCTGCATCCAAACTTGGCTTGGAGCCTCTTTGTGCAATGGTTTGTGAATTACATTACTTTTAATATATTCTTAAAATTATTTGGACTTGTATATTATATCCATGGTTTGCGTTGGAACAGATCAATAATTATCTGCGCTCTTATGACCTTGCAAAAGAGCTTAGCAGCAGCATGATAGAAGCTTTGCCACAATATTATGCTGAGCAGGTAGATACTTGATAAGATTGTGGTGTCTATAATTATTTTTCGAATCAAAATAACACAACACTCTGAGTCTTAGCTGAAGGAGAAATGAAACCAGTTTACGTAATCCACAATATGCTTCGTTATGCAAATGGGGTATTGGAACACAGTTTCCTACTTAATTTTATTAAACAAGTTCAGAAGGCTGTCAATGTACATGTGCCTAAGTATTAATTCACCTGTTTCAGATTGTAATTTGGAGAAGTAATAGAAACTTAAGTAACAAAAATAACCTCAACGAACCTCAACCTCAAATGTGCCAGGTACTAAGTCATTAATTTTCTCCCTAATCGGAGTCTCAAATTCAAGCATAAAGCCAAAAAAAAATCTAATTATGAATTGCCCACCTGAAAATTGGTGTGGATCTCCTTTATCCATGGCAAAAATAATACTTCTTCATTCCCTATCCAAAAATTTTAAATAGGAAAGCCTACGCTAAGGTCTAACTAGTTTAGCTAGTGAATCAAAATAAGCCCAATTAGCTAACACAATTTGTAATAAAACAAAGTAACTAACTTTTGACATAGGCCCCCCATAAAAACATCACTTAAAGAGTAACGTAAAACCATTCGCAATCCTAGTAAGGTTTTAAACATAAGTAAGAAACCTTTTTGCTCCCTTCCAAATTAGTTTTGTCATTAAAAGCCAAACTAAGACCAGATGACTTTGGTATGATTTCCACATGCTAATGATGGGATAAAATCATGCTATCCTAACCTTGGTAGTATTTTAGGAGACTCATTTATTCCTCCTTTTCAAAACCTTTCCTCCAATTCTCGTCATCTATGAACGAAGCTTAAAGACAACCATGAAATGTAGCACTTAGTCCTTCGTAGGAATCATGAAGCTTGAATCTGTAGTCACTATGTGCAGATATCTCTATCCCCTCAAAGGTTCCATTAGCTCTTCCCCTTGCTTGGAATTCTCTCCTTTCCACGTTAAAGCCATAACCAATCGCCACAATCAATCAGATGCAGGTTGCTTGTAGCCTTGTACTTCTTATTAGTTCTTTTTTTAATGTCTTTTCTCCATCTTTAATTCTTCTTTCTAACTTGCTCATAAGTTTAAAAGAGGACTTCTTGGCATTGAACCTTTAATAGCGAATAGAAGTTTAGGTCTGCTTATGGTGTCAGGCCTAAAGGATCAACGGCTAAATCTTTCACTTGCAAACGTCAACTTTAAGATAAAATAGACTTCTCTCATATTTGTCAAAATTTTAAGCTTCCTGTATTCTCACAGGTTGATTTTGATGAGACTTGCAAAGGTTTTCTGGACGTCGCAAAGGTAAGCTGAATAGCTTTGCTGCTGCTTTTTGTTCTTCACTGCAATAGTTGATTATATTGTTCAGTAAGTTAGATTAGATGTTTTGTCTTTATAATGTATAGTAAACCCCTCAAAAAAAGAAATGTTCATTAGTAAATATTTGGTTACTTTATAGAAGAGTTACTAGTACACGCTACAGCCATTCACTTTATCGTAATCACCAATCTGACAATGAAATGTTTCATTCTTTTTTGAATAATTACTTACTATACT
This sequence comes from Patellifolia procumbens, assembly GCA_947645195.1. Classification (NCBI taxonomy): domain Eukaryota; kingdom Viridiplantae; phylum Streptophyta; class Magnoliopsida; order Caryophyllales; family Amaranthaceae; genus Patellifolia; species Patellifolia procumbens. The sequence goes on from CANSGD010001352.1 coordinate 65,637, forward strand.
AATCGAAATTGTGATATCTATCCTTCTTCCTCTTGAGCTCTCTTTATTATATTTTGCTTGTCCTCTTAAGCTTTTAAAAGGGATATCAAAATCTCGTAGGGGTCTCATGTTGGAATTGGCTCCCATTAGATTAGAATATAGTTAGCATGAGGATGGTACATTGATCATGTAGCAATGAGAGGCCATTGATGAATAATGTATCTCGTAGAGTATGGCTGCAAAATTGACTTTTAGAATAAAAATCTTGTAGCAATGAGAGACCATGGAGGAATGATGTATATCACATACTATGGCTGCAAAATTGGCTTTTAAAATAAATGATATGTTGGATAGACTACACTTTGGAAGGTAATGGGGCTTGGCTATTCACTCATTTGTAGTGTATACTTCATGGCTAAGGAAGTTATCGTGCTAAGTAGAGATGGTAAACGAGTCGGGTCGTGTGTGTTGGATAAGCAGGTTAGCGGGTTATCTTGCCCCTAAAACGACCCGTTTACTTAAACTTGTTAAGAACCCTTCACTGTAACCCTACCAGTTTATTAAACGTCTCGAGTCGGATTGACCTGTTTATCTTTTCGTCATATATGTTTGATATTTTATACTTTACATTTTTAGTTTGGAACTTAGTAAATTTCAAATGGTAGTAAGATATACATCTAATAATATATAGAAGTATTATCAAATGTACTAAATTCGAAAATAAAATCATGATATAGAATAAAGGGAATTGAACTACTGCAATCGTAGATAAATGGGTTATCGTGTTGTTTTCATGTTAAAGCTACGTTACTCTAACTCGTTGTCGGACATGGTATGTGTCCGAGCGTCAGACGAGTTTGAATTGTGAATATTTTTTATGATTTTAGCCCCAAATGAAGTGTCTAAGTGTCCATACCCATGCCGGAGTGTCGAGGATCCGACATGGGTTCTTGAGTTAAATTGAAGAGTCCGAGTAACATAGTGTTAAAGAGTTCAACCCTAACCTTACCCGTTTAGTAAATGTATCGTGTAGGGTCAACTTGACGGTTGTGTCGGGTTATCGTGTCGTGTCAATATTTACCACCTCTAGTATGTATATTTTATATTAGATATTGACAAGTTATATATGAACTAAAATTTAATAATATTTAATTTTCCCTTGCTAAGTTTGTAACTTTATGCAACTTGTTATTGAATGATTGTTCGCTGTTACTTCTAATCAATGGATGTTACTCCGGCCAGTAACAATAATGGTAATTCACGTTTGCACAATGCTATTGTCACTATCTTGGTTTGGTCATTAGAATCACTACAATTTATCACAGAATGATTGCATCTTTCATTTTATGAACAGTATAGTATGAAGTATCGTTGCTAAATTATGCTGATGGCTAATAGGAAGGTGTACATCAACTTGTTATGGTTATTCTTGAAGATCCGGGTGTAAAAGAGTTGCTTAATAAACTCTATCAAAAAGGTAATATAATTTTGCCTAAATATCACTCTTGATTCCATCTTAAGCTCTAGAATATTTCCTTTTATTTTATTGTCTAACATATTCCAATATATCCTCTCCTCAATTGGCAAAGCTGCCATTTATCTATATGCATGTTTTAGAGTAGGGAAAATTGCATTGAGGGACAAGAACTTTTGTTCAACTACAAGCTGTTAACAACTACTGATATGAACTTTGAGCACTTAGAAGAACTGCATCTATTATGGTTACATGTGACCCTAAGATTCTATCGGCGAAAATGACTTTGTGCGAATATATCTATTTATTTTCTCTAAAAAATAAATTTATTTCTTCGAAACCCAAAAAACACCATTAGTGTGCTGATGAATGGATTAAACAATGGGAGAAAAATGTGAATATAATGTAATAGTATGATAAATCTTTTACACTAAAAAAATAGGTATAAGTATAATTACTCCATGTTGTTTTCCGGTGAAATCTCAAGTCACTTTCTTGGGTCCATTGATACTCGTATTCCTCATTATCACATGTACCCCATAGATTTCATGCTGCTCTTTAAGTGTCCAAAGTTTGTGTCAATGGTTGTAGTTAGGGGTAAGTGACTAAGTTCATGGCAATGGTTGTACTGTTGTAGTCAGGCAAAAGTTTGTTTTATTGCCTGCAATTTTCCCTTAAAAATATTATATTTCATATATCTTTGTACTAGACCCTTTGATGTATGATCTTATTGCGTTCTATTTTAGCATATCTTGCATGTTCAATATGTTTGTAGTTCTGAGTTTGGTACCCATGTCGACCGTGTGACATGCACACCTACAAATGATGAATTTCTCATTTTTATAGACATGTTTATTGAAGGTTTTTCTTCCTCCTTCAATTTTTTTTACGTTTTGATGAGGAATAAGAGCAACAAAGAGAAAAAGGAGGGGGGGGGGGTGCTTCCCCCAGAAGTAACATCTGCAATAGGAAACAAAATAAAACACTTCCAAAGAGTCCCAGCCAACACTCATCGCAGAACAATGTGGTCACATACCTAACACACAGGATTCCATAATTTATATTGACTATTTTCTAACGTTGTTTGGAACTGTAGATCACCGAGGGGAAGGGGTTAGCATATGATGTTTTATGTAAGTAGTTACAGAAACAATTACTATGGAAAACCTGGAAGACTTACCTCATGGAACCTTCATCTAGTCAATGGGATTTTCGTTAAACCATAACGTACAAGCACAATACTTATTTCTCAAATTCTAAGTTATAGATACGGCTCCTATTTTGCAACTTCCCCTACCCAATCCTGGTTTGAACCTAGAGATATTCAGCTGTAAACCTTTTTATAGGAAGAAAAAGAAGATTCACCTAGGAAACAATATTCTTTTCGAGAATGTAGGTTGCATTTATAACTACTAACATCATGTTAAATTCATTATATAGTCACTTACGGGCCATTTGGTTGATAGAGGGGTAACGAAATGGAATCAAGAAAGGGAAGAAAGGAAACAAACCCCTCAATTATAACACTTGTTTGGTTAGGCTCTAGGAAAGGGTACAATATTTTTTCAATTATTTATCTCTCTCCTTTCCTCCCATCTCAGACCACTACCATAAAGACTCGCGCTACTGCCTCCTGGCCACCGCGCCCCTCCCTCGCAGCCATAATGCTTTTATTTCTCTCTCTCAGTGTTGCTTTTTCTCTCCTTTCTCTCAGATTTGGTTTGCGAGTAGGTGTTCTGGTGGTGGTTTCATAGGTGGGGGATGATTTCGGGCGGGGTAGGGTTGTTGTGGAGGGGCTAGGGGTGGTTTCAGGTGTGCTAGTGGTGGTTGCGGCGGGGGTGGGGGTGGTTGCGGGTCTATTATTGGTGGTCTCAGGTGCGGTAGTAGTTACACGATGGACGTGGGGTGGGTTTCAAGGGGGTAGGGGGTGTTGCGAAGTAGTTGGGTGGTGGGTTCTGGTGTGCTAGTGGTGGGTTCGGCTGGGTGGCGGTGGTATTGGGTCTGCTACTGATGGTTTCAGGTTGGTTATTCATAGTTATCGTGGCCGTGGGGTGGGTTTCAAGGGGGTGAAAAAAGAGTGTTTGGGGGTTGAGTGGTGATGGTGGTTCGACGGTGGGGTTGAGTGTTTGTGATTGGGTTCAGAGGTGGGATCAGGTAGTTGTGGGATAATATGGTGGTGGAATTGGGTGGTGGTCAATGGTCAAGAGGGCCATGTAGTAAGATGAGAGAAAGGGTAAGTGAAACCTTGGGGGTGCGTGGGGAATGAGAATAGAAGAGTTTGGGAAAAAGGAGGGGGTAAAGGGAATGATTAAACACATCTAACAAACGCCATATAAAGGAATCAAGCAAATTGATTCTCTTACCCTTTCCTGGTTACCCCAAAACGAACGCCCCCTTAATGTAGAAAGGTGCCCGATGCTAGCTTCAAACTCTTAAACTTGTTAGCCATGGACTTCACCTCTGAATCAACCACCCAAGAGAGCCTTATAAAAATTTAAACACTTCCAAAGTTAATAGTCTTGGTAGTACCTTGAGGCCTGAGGGTTCCAAAATGGAACAAGAAATTATAAGTACTTACTAATAACGGAAAAATTGTACCAGTATAACGGTCCCTGTAAAAAAAAAAGCTCTCTCTTGCCCTTATAATTGTAAAATCACCCCCCCCCCCCGCACACACCACACACCACACACACACACACACACAGAAATCATAGCAGTATGAGTTTACGGTCATGGCTTCCATTAGTGCCACAGTTTTTGTCAAAATTTCAGACTGTCTATGCTGTAGCTTGTGAGTATTCCCAAAAGCTTATTTGAGCAATCCACCTACATTAAGACCTGTTTTAGGTTGTTTAATGATGATAGGTTTTGTGTGATATAGAGGAAGACACATTTTAGTGACTGACTTGGTATGCGTTCTCTGTTCCAGAACGGTTTCAAGGACAGGTGACAGAGTATCTGGTTGCGACATTTGGAGATTACTTCGTTGATGTAAAAAAGTTAGTACCTTTTTCTTCATCTTAGCAAATCCAATTATTTCAATGCAGATCCCATATAGTTGTGTTTAACAATGATGTTTCAGTGTTACTATACTTGTAGCCTTGTTCATCATTAACTTCACTCTCTCTCTCCCTCTCTCTGACTCTCTCTCTCTAAGCCTCTCCCCCATTTGCACTTTCTTTCTCTTTGTTTCACTTGCAAAATTTGAACTGTGTGCATTAAGTGCCAAAATTCTCCGAAAATTAGTATCAACCCTAAGTGAATTGATGATCACAAAGTTGCTTATGTAGTTAATTTATCATAGAATTGAGATTATCATTCAATTTACAATAAATTCCCAATTTTAAAATCTTATAAGTGAATTTGGAGATGATCATAATTGACCCTATCATCTAAAATATTACCTAGACTTTAAGTAGTGAAATAAGACATTATATATTGCATATTAAGTTGAAATGGAAACTACAATCATTTGATTACAAACACCAAATTGGATGATGAACCCTAGATACAACTTACACGAGAAATTCTTGAAATAATTTGTACGTTCTTTGCAGTTTTGACACAAAAAATGCTCGAATTTATACGTTCTTTGTTGTTTTGTATTTGAAGGTCGAAAAAGTGATCAAGTTAACTGTATAAAACGTGGAAAGAGCAGAATCTAGGAGGAATTTTTTATTTTAAAAATGGCACTAGTCATGAAAGGAATCGGTGAAATGGAGGTTATGTTGTAAGTATTGGGTAATTATAAGGTAATAAATTTAACAAGAGGTCCAAAAGGTTGTGAAGTTCAATGTGATGTTAGCAAAAAGTGGTAAAGAAAAAAAAAAGATCGTTAATTAGGTTAGGTCTTAACTATGATCGGTCTTCCAAAAACGGGTTCTAACCACAGTTTATTTCTGATTGGTACCAATTTTTCCATGCATTTGCTAAAAACGGGTGACGTGCTTATCTGTTACTACCTCCGTCCCATATTAGTTGCAACAATAGCTTGTGCACATAGGTTTAGGAAGTTAATAGAGTAGGGTGTAAGTTATATTAATTTTTTATAAAAGTTGATGTGATAGAAAGTGATGTGGTACTTTTAGGAAGTTAATCGAGTAGGGGAGTAATATTTTAATGTTTTTCACATAAATCAATGAATGAGTGAGGTATATTAGTTGGGTGATATATAATAAAATATTGGTGGGTCCATGCCCAAAATAGAAGTGTTGCAACTAATATGGGATAACCATATATGAAAAGTGTCCCAACTAATATGGGACGGAGTGAGTATTATGGGTAACAATAGTTATGTGCTTAGCACGTGATATTAATGATTGTTTTTTTCTTTAACAATTACTTCCTTATTTCTTCTCAACCTATCTTGTTTTTCCCCCTCTTTTCATTTTTCAATTCCTTAATTGCGAACAACCCTCATTTCTCCTCGACCATTCATGCATATATCCTTCCCCTGCTTTGATATTCTTGCTACTCTAAGAACAAGAACAACGGACTCTGTAACTTTTGTCAAATTTGGAGAAATACTTACGGACAAGGACAATGGACTCTATAACTTCTTTTGTTTTTTGAACTACAAAGAAAGTCATAATCAATTAAAAAAAACATGAATTTGGCACCCCATTATAATAGAAGGATCTTCAACAATTTCAGCAAAAATAATCTCTTCTTGTGTCTCAATTCCAAAAGTATAGATCCATCCAAGTTGGACGTTCCTCAAAGATGGTGTTGAAGCATTTCACATAAGTTTGTCTTTGTTGAGGCATCGGAACATCAGTCTCTTTTATTTCTTTAGCAATTTCTTGAACAATTTGAGGTAACTCTAGAGTTTAGAGTAGACTCGGAAAAAATAGGAAGAACAATAGTATTGACTTCTTCAACTAGCACGTCAAGAATCGAAATTGATCTTTAAAGTTTCTCCATAAGTTCCTTAAATTCCTCTTCCCTTGGCCGCTTTTCTAATTCTTTCTTTCTATCTTCGAGTTGTTGGGCATATATTAGAACAGACAATTCCCTTTCAATAATTCTTCTTTCCATCTTTGTGGGAAAAGTATTAGCAATGATATCTTCTAGGACTGTAATAGTATTGTTATATTATGGCTATGGTTTAGTCGAATATTTTTAAGTATGATAGATTAGCTTAGCTTAAGATAACTTAGATACAAATTCACCACTAAGTTAAGTTAAGGTTCCTAAGAACACCACCTAGTCCAAGCTAAAGAACTAAGCTAGCAAAGGCGCCAAGATTAACAATGTCAAGTGTGGTTCTTATTGAGCTTGAAGTCCTTTAAATACATGTCCTTGATCAAGTATGAAACTAATTAATTAAAACTAAAATGAATGAAACGAAAATCTATCCTAATTAGGGTTGGAAGTCTATCTTGTAGCTTGATGTAGTCTTGGACGGCCTTCTCTTCTATCTTCTCCTTGATTTACTCACTTATCCCTTCAAAGTAGGAGACCAAATCAAAAGGATATGATTTAGGCGCCTAAGATGATGTTTAAAGGGAAAATATCAGATTTCCTTGCTCCTTCCTAGCTTGCACGCCACTCTTTTAGGAAAGGATAAAGATTCCTTCCTATCTTGCTCTTTGATTGATCTTCTTGGAAGTTTCCTTCATGTACTCGACCTCCTTGATTGTAGGCGCCTCTTATTGCTGATTTTATCATCTTCACTCGTCTCTTAATGTAAATACAACCCTAATTGACTCTCTAATTAAAGAAATGAAATTATAACTCAACTAATACTATCCTAGTTAATCTAATATAACATTAAATTATTCAAGAGTACATATTATTATTCTAGACTCCTAATAAAGCAATAAAGATAATAACTTAGTTAATAATTAATTAACTCTATGTTGCTTCGACACCCTCGACCACCCGGAGTATCGCGTGTCGACTCGACACGACGTTCGACACGACGCTCGACACGACGCTCGACACGCCTGGAAAAGGTGTCGAGTCGCGTACCGGAAAAAGTGTCGAATCCATTCTTCAAGTGTCGTCGTCGTTTGACACAAGAGGAGCGAAAGAGAGAGAGGAGGGGAGAAAAGAAGATGAAAAATTGCAGATCTAGGTTTGAGTCGGAAACCTAGATCCGAAAATTGACAAAGAAATGATTAAAACTAGCATAAATTACCATGGGTCTTTTGTTCTAGGGGAAATTCCAAGCCAGATGGTGGCTTCATCTCCGATGATGTCGTTCACCGGAGCTCCGGCTGCCGTCTAGAGTTTGTCGCTCAAGTGTTATTCTCTTTCTCTCTCTCATTCCCTCTCTGTTTCCGTTAGGCGAGTGATGTGTCCCTTCCCTTCTCTGTTTTTTTTTCTCTTTTTTCTTTTTTACTTTTTTGTAAAAGATTTAAACATGGGCTGTTATTGTGAAGATGGGCTAAGCCATTATTTTAGGCTTCTCTTTTAAAAGAAGCTGCCATTATGTAAAAATAAGCCATTTTGACATATTTATATAATGAGAATATACTATATCTCTAAGTATCAATTTTTTTTCCCGACACTTATCAGATACCAGTGTCTAAAAAATTAGTCAAGACACTCTTTTGACCGTATCGCCGTATCCTTAAAATTTTTGGTCTAGAGTATCGGATCCTCGGATCCCTACTCGGATACGACACCCGAATCCGAGTCTGAGCAACATAGAATTAACTAAGCTAAGGACACTCTCAACGGACTCCATGGACTTAAGGGAATTCAGAACATCCTTTAAAATGGAAGCAACCATGTTCTTAGTCTTAGGATCAATGGAACTAAATGGACCTCTATCATTCTCTCCTTCTCTGGAGGAGTTTGACCTCAAACTTGGTAGCTCTTCTTCATCATCATAGAATGGACTCAAATCAGCAACATTGAAGGTGGCTGAAACTCCATAATCTCCTGCCAATACGATCTTGTATGCATTGTTGTTGACTTTCTCAAGAACTCTGAAAGGACCATCGGCTCTAGGGCTTAGTTTAGACTTTCTTTTAGAAGGGAAACGTTCCTTCCTAAGATGAATCCAAACCATGTCACCCTCTTTGAATTGAACATCTTTCTTTTTCTTATCTATCCTCTCTTTTGTTTTCTCATTGGTTTTTTCAATCTTCTCTCTCACATACTCGTGGAGTTTTTGGATCTCTTTCACTCTAGTTTCGGCTTCATGGCTATATTTTGTGGTGGTAGGGAAAGGGGCTAAGTCAATAGGTGTGCAAGGGTTTTGACCATAGACCACAAAGAATGGACTAAGGCCAGTAGTCTTGTTAGGAACTCGATTATAAGCAAACTCAGAATGAGGTAGCATCTCCTCCTATTGTTTAGGGCTTTTTGTGGCTAAGGTTCGAATTAGGGTTCCTAGGGTTCTATTGGTAACCTCTGCTTGGCCGTCAGTTTGAGGGTGGCCGGAGGTACTGAATTTGAGCTTTGTCCCATCTTCTTCCATAGTGTAAGCCAAAAGTGACTTAAGAACTTGGAATCTCGATCACTCACCATCGACTTTGGAACTCCATGCAATCTAACAATGTCCCTGAAATACAAGTTAGCACAAGAAACACCATCATTAGTAGTGTGGCACGCACAAAGTGTGTCATCTTGGAAAACCTATCAACCACCGACATGATTGAATCTTTTTGGCGCTGGGTTCTAGGTAATCCTGTGATAAAATCCAAGCTCACATCCACCCATGGTGCTTGAGGAATAGGAAGGGGCATAAACAACCCTTGAGGTAACAAATGACCCTTAGCTTTTTGACAAATCAAACAACTTTTGATCAAGAACTCTACATTTCTTGTCAATCTAGGCCAAAAGAAGTACTCACTTACAAGCATCAATGTCTTGTCGATCCCAAAGTGGCCAGCAAGTCCACCTTCATGAAACTCCTTGATTAAGGACACTCTCATGCTATGTCTAGGGATACATAGGCGATTTCCCTTGAAAAGAAACCCTTTTAGAAGATAGTACTCCTCACTTGGACGATTATGGCACTTCTCAAACAACACACCAAAATCCTTGTCCTCTACATAACACGCCTTCAACAACTCAAGCCTCATCACCTTAGGACTTAGGGTAGCAAGCAACAAGTACCTCCTAGATAAAGCATCTGCACCTTTACTCATCTTTCCTGCCTTATGCTTGATTGTAAAGTGGAATGTTTGAAGATATTCCACCCACTTAGCATGTCTAGGTTGCAACTTTTGTTGGCTTTGAAGGTACTTAAGAGCTTCATGGCCAGAATGGAGAAGGAACTCCTTAGCAATGAGGTAATGTCTCCAATGATCCAAGGCACGAACCAAAGCATAGAACTCTTTGTCATAAGTTGAATACTTTCTTTTTGCCTCATTCAACTTCTCACTAAAGTAAGCCAAAGGCGTTCCATTTTGAGATAAAACTGCTCCAATGCCCACGCCAGATGCATCACACTCTACTTCAAAAACTTCATTAAAGTTAGGCAAAGCTAAAATAGGAGCATTAGTTAATTAAGCTTTTACCTCCTCAAATGCCTTGTTTGCTTGATTACTCCATTCAAACTTCTTCAACTTTGTGATTTCAGTAATAAGGGTCATGATAGCACTGAAATTTCGAACAAACCCCCTATAAAAGGAAGCCAAACCATGAAAGCTTGGAACTTGTTGCATTGAGGTAGGAGTAGGCCACTATTTGATTGCTTGGACCTTCTTCTCATCAGCTTTAATTCCTTCACTAGAGACAATGAGACCTAGAAAAACAACTTGACTAGAAAAGAAGTGACATTTTTCTAAGTTACCATACAAGCATTCGTTGCTCAATACACTAAACACTTGCTGTAAGTGTTTTACATGTTCGAATTCAATATGTCATCAAAGTAAACAACTACAAATCTGCCAAGAAAAGGCTTCATAGTTTGATTCATTAAGTTCATGAAAGTACTTGGAGCATTTGACAATCCAAAGGGCATAACAAGCCACTCATACAATCCCTCCTTTGTCTTGAAGGCAGTCTTCCATTCATCCCCTTCACAAATTCGAATCTGATGGTATCCACTCCTCAAATCAATCTTGGAAAACACTTTAGAACCATTAAGATCATCTAATAAATCATTTAACTTTGGAATAGGAAAACGATATTTAATAGTAATCTTGTTAATAGCTCTACTATCAACACACATGCGCCATTCACCATTCTTCTGTGGAACTAAGAGAGTTGGAACTGTACAAGGACTCAAAGACTCTCTAATCATGCCTTTAGACAACAAATCATTCACTTGCCTCCTTATCTCTTCGGTTTCTTTAGGGTTTGTTCTATAGGCAGGCTTATTAGGCAACATAGCTCCAGGAATAAGATCAATTTTGTGTTGAATGTCCCTTTTAGGGGGTAGGCCGTGAGGTATTTCAAGGGGAAGGATATCTTTGTAGGTTTCAAGCAATGGAACAAGCAAAGGGTGATCTAGATTACTATCAACTTCTTCCTTTTGATCTATATTTAACAATAATTCACGAAAAGGACTAAGTTCATGATAATCAGATTTCAAAAGAGTAGTGAGTGAATGATATTTTTCTTTAGGGGGTAGGCCGTGAGGTACTTCAAGGGGAAGGATATCTTTGTAGGTTTTAAGCAATGGAACAAGCAAAGGGTGATCTAGATTACTATCAACTTCTTCCTTTTGATCTATATTTAACAATAATTCACGAAAAGGACTAAGTTCATGATAATCAGATTTCAAAAGAGTAGTGAGTGAATGATATTTTTCTTTAGTGGAATGTTGTTTAGAGTTAGGAATGGACACAATAGGAGTAAGGGTTACTTTCTTGCCATCTTTTGCGAATGAATAAGTGTTCTTGTAACCATCATGAATGACTCTCCTATCAAACAACCATGGACGACCTAACAACACATGACAAGCATCCATAGGAATAATATCACACCAAATCTTCTCTTTATAGTTACTACCAATACTAAAAGATAATAGTAAACGATGAGTAACTTGGATACCTTTGCCTTGATTAAGCAATTGGATCACATATGGCTTAGGATGAGGTGTAGTTGAGAGCTTCAACTTATCCACCATGGTTTGAGACGCCACATTGGTACAACTCCCTCCATCAATAATCAAGGTGCACACTTCTTAATAGTACATCTAGTATGGAAGATGGCCTCTCTTTGTTGTTATTTCTCTTCATCTATCACTCCACTCAAAGCTCTCCTAACCACCAAGCATTCACCCTCATCAGGACCAACAATCTCATCTCCATATTCCTCCTCTTCACACGCCTCCATAACTACATCATCCTCCTCATTTAGGGCTTCATACTCCATAAAGCTCACAACTTTCTTGTTAGGACATTCAAAAGCAATATGTCCTAACCCTTGACACCTAAAACACCTTCTAGGGAATCGATTTGGAGTAAAAGTATTAGGGGTGTTTGGGGGTTTTTGAGTAGGGTTTGGGGTAGGCTTAGAAAAGGTTGTGTTTGGCTTAGAATAGGGAGTAGATTTGGAAAAAGGGCGTGAGACTTCGGCCTTTCCTTTGGTCTTTTGTTGCTTTTCAATCTTGGGAGCCATGATGATCAACTCCTCTAAAGTAGAAAAATGATGCAATTCAACAATGTTAGCAATCTTAACATCCAAACCACCAAGAAATCTTACCAGAGTTTGAGGTTCATCTTCTTGCACTTCACACTTCATGAGGTAGGATTCGAACTCCCTTGCATAGTCTTCTACTGAATTCGATCCTTGCTGTAGATGATGGAACTTGGCAAAGTTCTCTTGGACATAGTAAGTAGGAAGAAACTTTTGTTTAAGAAGCTTCTTCATCTTAGTCCAATTTCGAACATTCTCCTTCCCTTGTCTTTCTCTTTTGTTGCATACACTAGTCCACCAAGTTGATGCATACTTCCTAAGCTTGAGCGCCACAAGCTTAACTCTCTTCTCCTCGGGAATTTGTTTATAATCAAAGACCCTCTCTAGAGTTCTTAACCATTCTACAAACTCATCTGCATCTAATCTACCATCATAATCAGGAATATCCACCTTAATGTCATTGAAATTTCGTTGAGCATTAGGGTTAGGTGGAACTCTATAGGTTTCGTCACTCTCTCCATCAGAATCCTCAAAGGATTCATATCCTCTTTGTTTTCTTAATCTTAAGGTCATTTGCCTCAATTGATCTTGAAGCAAGGTCATTCTAGCATCATTCTCACGCTTCTCTTCCTCCATCCTTAAGATTATTTCATGTAACTGTTCGTTTGTTTGGCTAGTTCCAGACATTGTGTTTAGGGTTTGTGTTTATGGAAATTCGGCTAGGATATGTGTTGGCTCTGATACTAAGATGTTATATTTGACTATAGTTTAGACGAATATGTTTAAGTATGATAGATTAGCTTAGCTTAAGATAACTTAGATACAGATTCACCCCTAAGTTAAGGTTCCTAAGAACACCACCTAGTCCAAGCTAAAGAACTAAGCTAGCAAAGGCGCCAAGATTAACAATGCATTAATCTAAGCAAATAAAACACAAAGGTTTTCGGTTATCAAAGTCAAGTGTGGTTCTTATTGAGCTTGAAGTCCTTTAAATACATGTCTTTGATCAACTATGAAACTAATTAATTAAAACTAAAATGAATTAAACGAAAATCTATCCTAATTAGGTTTGGAAGTCTATATTGTAGCTTGATGTAGTCTTGGACGGCCTTCTCTTCTATCTTCTCCTTGATTTACTCACTTATCCCTTCAAAGTAGGAGACCAAATTAAAAGGATATGATTTAGGCGCCTAAGATGATCTTTAAAGGGAAAAGATCAGATTTCCTTGCTCTTTCCTAGCTTGCACGCCACTCTTTTAGGAAAGGATAAAGATTCCTTCCTATCTTGCTCTTTGATTGATCTTCTTGGATGTTTCCTTCATGTACTCGACCTCCTTGATTGTAGGCGCCTCTTATTGCTGATTATATCATCTTCACTCGTCCCTTAATGTAAATACAACCCTAATTGACTCTCTAATTAAATAAATGAAATTACAACTCAACTAATACTATCCGAGTTAATCTAATATGACATTAAATTAACAAAGAGTACATTATTATTATTCTAGACTCCTAATAAAGCAATAACGATAGTAACTTAGTTAATGATTAATTAACTAAGCTAAGGACACTCTCAAAGGATTCAATGGACTTAAGGGAATTCAGAACATCCCTTAAAATGGAAGCAACAATGTTCTTAGTCTTATGATCAATGGAATTAGATGGACCTCCATCAAGCATCCTCAAAGCCAAGAGTATGAAGGGTCTTAAAATATTCATACCAATCTCTCATGATTTCGTGGTAAATAATTCTCTAAAAACTGTCCAGAATACTCAGAAAATTGACCCTACTTCAAAAATAAATCGTAGTTGTTACACTTCGTCAAAAATTATGAAACTTTAACACAAGAAAATTTTAGATGTTAGGAAACACCTCCAATTGGAATCACTCAAAAATATGAAATAGATTATTCGCAGTTTCAATCTCAATTCAGTCAGGCCAGATTCGCACCAATTTTAGCACGTTTCACAAAATCATTCTTGAAACTATATCGAATGAACTCCAAATTATACGAAATTTTAGGATAGTAAACTAGATTTGAATAGACCAGTTTAGGCTCAAGAATCACCCAAAAATTGTTTTCAATAGGGAGAACAAATGGAAACAAAACGTACCAGCAAACTGTTTGTTTTTGGATGATCAAAACAAGCATGCAACGTCCTTCCTCTTTAACTTTGATTCCTACTTATATGATTGCTACTCAAAGAGTCACAATCAATAAAATCAAAGTCAAGGAACTCAGGTTATATTTGCCTAAGTCCGAAAAATTGAGGGTTAAAATAACCGGATATGTTAATTCAAGAGAACACTACTAGACCTGTTTAATTAACTCTTAATCTCCCTTAAATCACTTTTGGAATTAAGTAGACTAAACACTCAAATTCTTGAAAATTATTAACCGAGGGAAAATTAATTAAAAGAAACAATTAACATTTAAAGACAATGTTTTAATTAAAATCACACATATCTCATATTGATCATCAAATGAATATTTATAAGTACTATAATAAAACTACTTGACCTCCAAGCAAACCCTAGGGCCGAAAATCAGCCACCAAAAACTAAGGAAACAATTCCCTATAACTTGTAAGATAATCCCTGGATTCTAGAGGAGAATAAAGGAGAAGATCAAGAATCAAATCCCTTTAATATGGACCGAAAAATATTTCCCTCCTAATTTCGGCTAGTGTTAATGCAATCTAGGAGAATATTACAACTCAATGCTAGCTAATCAAGTTGGAGTACAAGGACTCAATTACTACTTGCTGACCAAAATTTCTTAAGGAATTTCGAACCATTATGTGTTGAAAATAAAAACGACAATAAAAATAATTAAGACTCTAGTGACTCATCTTGGATTCCATTCTTGGATCTTCTTGCACTGGATCCTCAATCCACCTTACTATGGGCGAAAATGTTGCATTGAACTTAAACTTGTAGCTCCTATGACCTTGCTTTGAAGAATTAACCATACCAAAAAATTCTGAAGGTCATAAGCAGTGATATTTTGGAATAGCCTCTTTGCACCCGCATCATACTTCAACCATATTATTGAAGCTACTCCTTCCAACCATACTCATCATCAGTCATTGCACCATAATCAAGCATCCAATATTGTTTTTGTGTTCTCATTTGACGAAATTTAATCAAAATATTAACAAAAAGTCTATAAATTTGCAACAATCATAAAACTGTAATCAACTCGTTCTCAGCACAGTTCATTCGATAAAGTTGGGAATTTCTTCTCTGTTGAAATGAATTAAATTAAATCATTGACTATGTCTTGGCAATTCTAAAAATCGCCTGTTAGAGGAAAGGTATTAAGAAAGATAGTAAAAAAGAGCTTTAATTATTATAGAAACAAAGAAAAAAGCATCCTTAGTCCAAAGTCCCACTGAGTTTGTAATTTATCATAGGAAAATTTGTCAAAACAAACCTTTTGTAATGACCTTCTTTAGAAACCACCTTCTAAAAGCTTTTACTTAACGGAAACCTAACACTAAAATTGTGTTAGACGAAATCTTATAATGTCGCAACCAGCTTCTACTAAAGATAGATTGAGAGTGTATGTAATGAATTGAAGTAAAAGTAAATAGGAGGAGAGAGAAAGAAGTCACGAAGTTGGTGGTTCTAGAATGAAAAATGGGATGGAAATAAGAGTGGAAGGGCAAAATGGAGTCTAAATATTGAATGAATGCCAGAAAACACCAGTGAACGTGGTTGTGACTTCATCTTGTTTCAAGCTTCTGCTGACAAAAAAAACTTTTAATAGGTGGTTTGCAAAAAAAAGTCATTATAAAAGGTTTGTTTTGGCAAATTTTCCTTTATTATAAATTATTAACACACCCCCTCTAATTTTCCAAGAATTAGAAGCAAAAGAAGAAAAAAAAAAAAATCCTTTCCCACCGATGAAAACAAATGAAGTCAACCTATTGTTTTGTGTTGCTGCTTTCATTTAGAGAGTCAAAACATAGTTCAATAGAAGAACATGAAGATAAATGGAAGAAAAGGGGAAAAAGATTATGTATGAAGCAGAGGAATGAAGGAGAGAGAAGGAAAGAAGAACAACAAAGTCTTATTCCCAAAATTATTTTTGGAGAGAAGGAAAGAAATAGAATGGTAAACTGATACTCCGTATGGAGTATAATTAAAAAGGCTGTTCAGTAGATTCGTTGAAGCATGCCTTTTTACAGATACATCGAAGAAAGGAAACATGACTTTTTACGGATACATGGAAGAAAAGGAAATTTTATTGACTTGTTTTTAGCTTGAACCATGACTTTGTACAGATACATCGAAGAAAGGCTGTTCAGGAGATTTGTTGAAGCATGCCTGGAAGAAACTGTGGTCGTCTATGTTGATCTATTATTGACACAGGTTGTCAAAGAGCTGTGATCATCAAATCTAACAATTAGCTACATTATGCCAAATTACTTCTTACAATTTTCTTCTTAGTCATGGTATACTTGACTTTTCCATGCTTGTGCAGAAAAAACATATAAGGGAAGAAACCATTGAGAGGATGAGGCTAGATGAGGAAATACTAATGGATTTTTTCACAGAATCAATAAGCATATCTGTTAGTTTTCACCTTTTGTTGAAATTCAATATATGACTCTCAGAAATCTAAAACTTCCTACATTGTTGATATTCATTTATGTACGCTGCAGAAAGTTGAAAATAGTCTGAGAATCCTGAATGATTTGAGGGAACTTGCTTCAGCTGACAGTATTGACACAATAACGCGTGTGTACACAAAAATTCTTGACCATCAACCAGACTGTCCAGTAAGACTATTCATTTGTTAGATCTCTTTGTCAACCATTCCATTTCTTATGGGTTAGAGCTAGTATTGTCCTATTAACAATTGCTCTGGACTTAGGAGCAATTTGTTTGTGGTCAAGCATGCGCATAAAATTAGGTTTTTTATGAGTTCTTCATAAGTAGCTTTCATGTGAATTTTTAGATTTCTGCTTGAAGATTGTGGTCTTTCACTTTGCAGCCTACTGTAGTTCAGAAGCTCGTGACCTTGCATGAAGGCATAACACAAAAAGATGCTAAAGAGGTAAGTCTACAAGTTTTATGCTGAAGAGGGAAGGAATAAGCATTTAGGTTTGCTCCATATTTTGGGAATGAATGTGAAGTAGTGGATCTTCTTAGACATGGAAGACAATTAAATGATAAATCTGATACTATATCTTAGATCATTACATGCACTTGTTTTTTTTTTGCTTGAACTTCCCTTCAATCTCAGCTTACATATCCTTGTGCTTGTTCACATGTTCTTTTTAAATTAAGGAAAAATTGCGAGAAACTACCTTTTAAAACCACGATTTTGCGAGAAACCACCTTTTAAAATATTTTTTGCGAAAAGAAACCTAAAACAAAAATTTGTTTGTGAAAAGAAACGCAGTCATTAACCTACCCTTTTTTAGAGGTATAATATAAAATTTTAAAGGAGGGAGAAAATTAGGGTATGCTAATATCAACTTTTAAGTTGGTTGACAAGATAAAAGGGTGTTTATTTTCACAAACAAAATTTTGTTCTAGGTTTCTTTTCGCAAAAAATGTTTGAAAAGGTGTTTTTTCGCAAAATCGTAGTTTTAAAAGGTGGTTTCTGGCAAATTTTCCTTAATGATGTCAAATAATTATAAGAATATATTGTCTATGATACAGGTCATGAAGAAATGCAAAAAACTTCATCAGGAGTCGTTGGGTGGTAGAAATCTACGTAAATCAGGATGTGATTTCTCCAGAGTCAAGTGCCTCAACGGATCAAAGGGTTGTACATAGGGCAAGCTAACCTAGGTAGCACCTGCATTATATGTTCCGGTCGTCTACATATGCTGATAGAAACTTCTCAGTGAGAGAATCAAAGTAAGCTTATAGGAATTATTGAAAGAAAAAGGCTCTATTGAACAAGTATTTATTGGTTAAGGAATCTTCCGATGCAATATTTGTCGTATTCAAATTTTTCCAGGTAGGCGGGCCACCAACCTCGAGACTAGAATGGAAGACTCCGTCGACACATATCTTACTCCTTCATATTTGCCTTGATCACATCGTGGAGAAATGTGTGTTAGCTTAATAATGTATAGTTGTGATACTATTATACTGGTATGTCAGAATTGTTTATGAGCTGGGAAATTAGTTAGAAAACGGGTTCCTATTAGATTGTACATAGGAGTATTTTCGCACATAAGATAAGTATTTATAATTATTATTATTTTTTTGGTAAGGAGAAGTGGTCTGGACTCCTTTGAATCCTATTGGGCCAGGCACTTGGGAGAGCGGAAACGATATGGGAAATCCTACTCTCAAAGTACCCCTAGTGGGGATTGAACCTCCAACCTCAAGGTAGGAAGGCTCATTCATTTCCACTAGACTAAGCCTGTTTGGTACTTATCTATAAAATGAAGTTTCTATTTTCTAATTTTCAACTTTGGTTTTTTGTTGATTATTAAAAAGGAATTTTAAAAGAAAAGGGGAGCCTTGGGGTTTCAAACCCCAGCGCAGGATAATTGCCCCATTAAGGACAAATCAATTTTCCGGTTAGAAAACTCATCTCCATCCTCTGCCCCATCACCTAAGGCGGGGGAAATGTCTTCCCCATTTCCGCCCCAAGGGGTATACGCTAAAATCTATACTCGTCTTATCCCTTACTCAAAGCTCTGCACCCGCTTCACACCACAAACAAATAAAAGCAAGTGTACCTCAATGAAACTACGAATTAAGAAATTTCGATATTAAAATATTAGGAAACTAGCTTTTTTAGACCCGTGCAAAAATTGCACGGGAAAGTTTTTTGTGGTTGAGTTATTATTTAAGAGATTGTAAGATTACAAAATAAGTTGAAGATAACAAAAACAACTAAGCCTTATTCCCAAAGTGATTTGGGGTCGGCTAACATGAATCGTCAACTGAAACCGTTGCCAAAGGAGATGGCATCGATAAGGGTGATAAATTTTTTTTAAAAGGGTTTAAGTTTTAAGAATTTTTTAAAAAGTTTTTGAAAACAAGGTTTACACCAAAAAGTTTTAAAAGAGGTTTTCAAAAGGTTTTAATACCAACACAATTGAAAAAAAAACAAATAAATGCAGTGATCACACCCCTTCCTCCACATGGATACTGCCCTTCCACCCACTTCTATCAAACGTCATGCTCTCCTTAATCCCAAGTAGCCTCATATCACTTTCAATTACCTTCATCTAAGTCATCTTAGGTCTTCCCCTACCCCTTACAATTTGATTACTCCTCCACTCTTCAACTTTCACTGGTGCACCACATGATCTCCTTTTCACATGACCAAATCATATTAATCGATTCTCCCTCATCTTTTCTTCAATGAATGCAACTCCAACTTTTTCCCGAATCACTTCATTTCTTAATCGGTCCTTCCTTGTGTGGCCGCACATCCATCGCAACATACGCATCTCCGCCACATTCATCTTATGAACGTGGCATTGTTTCACCGCCCAACATTCAGTGCCCTATAACAAAGCAGGCCTAATTGTCATACGGTATAACTTTCCCTTCAATCTTTAGGGAATGCCAGAATCACAAAGGAACCCGGTGGCGCTTTTCCAGTTTAACCAACCCGCGTTAATTCTATGAGCCACGTCTCCATCCAGTTCTCCATCCTTTTGGAGAATGGATCCAAGGTAACGGAATACGTTCGATCCTTGAACCACTTTACTATCCAAAGTGACCGCCCCTGCCTCGTTGCTTGTAACCTCACTGAACTTGCACTCCATATACTCCGTCTTACTTCTCCTCAATCTAAAACCACGGCTTCTAATGTATC
The DNA here is from genome assembly GCA_947645195.1 of Patellifolia procumbens. Taxonomy (NCBI): domain Eukaryota; kingdom Viridiplantae; phylum Streptophyta; class Magnoliopsida; order Caryophyllales; family Amaranthaceae; genus Patellifolia; species Patellifolia procumbens. The sequence continues at coordinate 85,440 of CANSGD010001352.1, forward strand.
CCTCCACAATTCCAACTTACTCTCAACACCTTCCTTTGTCTCATCAATCAACATAATATCATCCGCAAACATCATATACCACGGTATATCATCTTGAATTGACCTCGTTAGTTCACCCATCACCAAAGCAAAGAGAAAGGGGCTAAGTGCAGAACCTTGATGCACCCCGATCGTAATAGGGAGCTCTTCTGTCCTCCCCACCGTAGTCCGCACACTTGTAGTTCCCCCTCATACATATCTTTGATGATATCTATATATTTTTGTTGAACACCTTTCTTTGCCAACGCCCACCAAAGTATTTCTCTTGGTACTCTATCATATGCCTTCTTCAAATCAATGAAAATCATATGTAAATCCTTCTTCCTATCACGGTAATGTTCCATTGTTTGTCTCAGGAGGTGGATGGCCTCTATTGTCGATCTTCCTGGCATAAATCCAAATTGGTTCTCCGATATCTTCACATGTTTCCTAAATCTTTGCTCAATCACTCGTTCCCAAAGTTCCATCGTATGACTCATTAGTTTGATTCCTCGGTAGTTGGTACAATCTTGTACATCGCCTTTGTTCTTATACAAAGGAATCAAAGTACTCTTCCTCCACTCTAATGACATTTGTTGTGTCTCCAAATCATGTTGAAGAATGTTGTCAGCCATTCGATTCCTCTCCTTCCTAAACACCTCCAAACTTCGATAGGTATGCCATCTGGCCCCGTAGCTTTCTTCAATCCCATCTTTTTTAATGCTGCAACGACTTCTCCCTTTTGAATCCTCCGTATAAACTCTCGATTTAACATACTTGGCGGGATGTGTACATCCCCGATGTCTTATGCGTTATCACCATTGAACAAGGCATCAAAGTACGTGCTCCATCTATCCATTATCTCCTCATCCTCCACAAGCACTCTTTGGTCCACACCCTTCACGCATTTTACCTTTCTTATGTCTCTTGTCTTCCTGTCCCTCATACGCGCAATTCTGTAGATGTCTTTTCCCCCTTCTTTCGTATCCAATCTTGCATAAAGCTCTTGGTTTACCTTTGCTTTAGCTTCCCGTACTGCCTTCTTGGCTTCTCTTCGAGCCTCTTTGTATTTCTCATAGTTCACATCGCTTCTATCTTTTCCCAAAAGTTTATAACCTTCTCGTTTGTTTTTTATCACTTGTCTCACCTCCTCGTTCCACCAAGATGTGTCATTACTCGATGGTACAGTTCCTTTGGATTCTCGAAGGACCTCCTTCGCCACTTCCTTTATACTAAGTTCTATCTTTGTCCATGTCGAATCTACGTCCATTTTCGTGTTACAAGACCAAATATTTTTACTAGCCATCTTAGCTAGGGAGTTCTCTTTGTGCTTCCCTTGGAGCTTCCGTCACTTGATTCGCGGCTCCACATTGGGTCTTCGCTTTCTTAAAGACTCCCTACCCTGGAAATAAAGTACGATTAGTCTATGTTGGGTGGCTGCGCTCTCACCCGGTATCACCTTGCAGTTTGTGTAACTCTTCCACCAAGCATTCCTTACTAAAAAGAGGTCAATCTGACTCGCGTTACTTCCACAAGGTGAGATTCTCTTTTGTCAAACCAAGTGTATATAATACTAAGACCATATGCTAATGCGAAATCCAAGATACCACTTCCAGCTTCATTTCTCTCCCCATACCCAAAACCTCCATGAATGCTCTCAAAGCCAACTCGACTAGTGCCCACATGTCCATTAAGATCCCCACCAATGATCAACTTTTCACTAATAGGCACTCGTTGCACAACCTCCTCTAAATCCTCCAAAAATTGTTGTTTAATAGATGCTTCCAATTTCACTTGCGGCGCCTATGCGCTTATGATAGTCACCGCCTCCCTCCCTAATACTAGCCTGATACTCATAATGCGGTCGCTCTTCCTCGAAACTTCCACCACATCATCAATATATTCCTTATCAATAATGATGCTTACTCCATTCCTACTCTTATCCTTTCCGGAGTACCAAAGCTTATAACCCCATGGGGCTAGTTCTCTTGCTTTTCCACCAACCCACTTGGTCTCTTGAAGGCACATTATGTGAATCTTTCGCCTCCTCATAACCTCCACCACCTCCACCGATCTTCCCGTCAAAGAGCCAATATTCCATGTCCCAAACCGCATCCTACTACCCCTACCACAACCACTACCCAAGACTAGCTTCTTTACCCGCACCCGTCCCTGATGCGAGAACCCTTGCATATTTGACACCACCCCGGGCGCTGGGATGGCGCACCGCTTCCAGGCGACGGCCTAACAACCCTTGCATACTTATCACTACACCCGGGTCTATGAAGTGCAGCGCGTCGCTGAGTAGGGAACGCCCCCACGTTTCATTTGTCGATTCATGTCATGATATAAATTGATCTAATAAGGAAATTAATCAAGTTAAGAATATAAATAGACAAAAAAATAATTTTGGTTCATTTTATATAACCTTTTCACAATATATAAGATAAAGTCGAATAGGGATTAATTAAATTCAATCGGTTTTACATATTATTTTCAATACGGTGTCGGTAAATTATAATAATACCTTTTCTTGCAGATTCAAAAACTCTTCGGAAGTTTTGTTAACCAACTCACGAACTTCCTTGTCATACAAAATAAAACACTCATTCTTTGTTCCGTCAAATACAATAATCTTCAACCTAGATCTTTTGTGATAAAAAAATTATCTAAAGTTATAAGGAGTATTTTGTACATTGAAAATTTCAAAAAAGTAATGCAAATAGATAGTTACTAAGATTGGTTCATTTAACAATGTATCTATCTTTTGGACAAAAAAGTTTTTCCCTTCTTTAATAACTTTAGTAGCACATCTTTTGCAAGCTTGATACCACCACCCAAAATCAAAAATCAATATCCACCATAGGTTCCAAACAAATAACTTTCCCAAATACTTTTTTTTTTGTAATGTTAAAATCATAAATTTAACTAATACCTTTGAATTTCATGTATTTCGCTAAGGCAACTAATTTCGGGATCATCTCTTCTGCAAAAATTTGAATGCCAAGTGAACGGGGTATAAAATCATTTCTTACTTCTTGGCTATAAAACTCCCTCGTTTCGCAAACAATAAACAAACGCGCGACAAATCTCATATTTGTCACATATATATCACCTATTAAAGCAAGGGATAACTATTATTGTATTTAAACAAAACAATAGTATAGAATATTATACACATTAGATGGACAAAATCATTTTATGGCAAACGAATAGGTAATATATTGATTATACATTTTGTTTACTCGTCATCAATACTTCCCACTTAAGTAGGAGTGACATAGTCATTCCTTTCCCATACACGTATTATTCGAACCCTTATGGTGTAAAATTTATTCTCTTTGCTTATTTCATCTATACTCATTAGGTGACATAGACGATCCATTGTAGTTTTATTTTGAAAGAACTTAAATGTGATTCTTGTAAAGTTGAGAAAATGTAAAACAAAATTGTTAAAACTACTATCATATTTATACATAATATTAAGTAGATTGTGACTTAATTAAAGGAATAAAATTCAAATAAGGAAATCCAAAAAAAATCGGAAATTTTTAAAAGTAAAATAACAAAAAGGTTAGCATGTTCATATAAAATTGCGGAAAATAATATGGATATTGTGTTCTTCTAGAAAAGTCAAATTATCTTAATTGCATTTAGTAGTCTTAATCTATTAGACACTCCTAAAATCTTTATTAACTAAAGGAAAAACCTTTAAATAAGGAAATCCTAAAATGTGATATGTGGTATTGATTAATATGGTAATTTTTATGGTGATTTTTTGTAGGAAAATCGTTAAATAGGGATGTTAAGTAGTGAAAAGTCAGATTAACTTAATTGTATTTAATTGTCATATCTATTAAATACTCCTAAAATCTTCTATAAGTAAAGGAAAAAACTTGAAATAAGGAAATCCTAAAAATGTATAATAATAAATTGACAGATATGGTGATTTTTTAAGTGATTTTTTTTATGGAAATCTTTATTTATATTTTTCTAGAATCATTATTTATGGTGATTTTTAAATTAAAAATCTTATTACTACATAATTTATGAGAATTATTTATGGTGATTTTTTATTAAAATCGTAACTTATTTATAGTTAAAACTATATTGTAATTGCAGTTTTTTTTACTAAAACCTTATCTTCATGGTGCAATATTGTTAAAAACCTTGAAGATACAATATATATTAATCTAAATCATATCTTATTTATGATGATTTTATAATTTTGTTCCATTTTCTAGCCCGTTTTTACAGCATTTATACTATTTTACAAATATTCAAGCAATACTCACGTTCTGATCTTATAATATGAATGTTATGAAATTAACATTAAAATGGCAAGATCCATAAATTCATTTTAATTGAGAAAATTTTTATAATAATGTTAAGAACCTTCTAAATTTATATATATTATTGCTAAGAACCTTGCAAAGTTAAATTATCAATATTATAATAATGATATATGAGATCTTAATAGATAAATTAATCTAATTTTATTTTGTTTCCATATGAAAAGTGATTTGTATTCACTTGATTTTATTATATAACTAAACATTAAGGGAACAAAAGATTTTCGTCTTAAAGTATATGATTTTTAATGATTTTATTACCAATGATGGTTTATTAGCGCCTTGTTAAAAAAATATGCCTAGAATTAATGGAGTAAATGAAAAATTATGCAGTTTTAGGGCATAAAATAGTTACCTTAAAAACCCTTATTTATAATAATTGAATTCTTCAATTGCTCAATTTTTTTATTAGAAAATCATTTTAAAAAATTATGTTTAATATTATTCTTATAAATAGATGTAAAAAGTATGTTATAATAGATTTACTTAATTTAGTTATCATTTGTTGCACATGTTAAACGCATTAAACTTATTAAGAAAAAGTTTATAACCCCTAAATTAGCTCTATGTGCTATATATGGCATATATCCCAAGTTATTTTGACCCTTGATTTTTGGTGGATTTATTTTAGGTTATTTATTTTGTGTGTGTTGCATGGCAATGTTTATGAAGGTAATTTAGAAAATTACTTAATGAGGATCATACAATTGCTTCAATTTTCCCTTTCAGTGTAAAAATATTTTTTTATTCTTTGATAATAACATTTAAAACAACATTTGATAATAATATTTTTTTAATTCTTTTTTTTTTTGCTAAGTGAAAAAATATATTAAACCAAGAACAATTACAACCTAACTAAAAGGAGTGACAACCCTTCTAGGAAGGCTCCCCACAACCTAGTAGTCATACTCTCTTTAGCTCATCTAGCCAAGATAAGGTTCTAATACAAGCTTTGGAATGATAGATTACATCAATTCTCCTCCTAATACAAAGTCTTACATAGTTAATAGAAGTAGAGATACTAGGTACACAATCTTCCCATAACACCTGATTTCTTGCCTGCCAAATCATGTAGATCACTGCAGCCACTGAAGCACATACTAACCATCTTTTAACTTTCTTCATTCTTCCCCTCCTGTTAATCCAGATCAAGCATTGATTAAGACTCACCCATCTTTTCTTTATCTGCATCCATTCCAACACTCCATCCCAAAGAGCTTTGTTATAGTTACACTCAAACAACAAACTGTCAATATGTTCAGCATGAGTACCACAAATCAGACAGGAATCATCAGTACATACCCCAAATTTTTTCAATCTAACTCTGGTCATGAGTATTTTATGAGCAGCCACCCATAATATGAATTTATGCTTAGGAATAGAGACTCTATTCCAAACAGAATTCACCCAAGCAACTCTGATTCCATGGTTCTGAATTCTCTTATACAGCTTACCAATATTATAATCATGCCCTGCATCAGGATACCAGCCTTCATTCTGAATTTTTTCCTTCAGTTGTGTTTCCAAACCTAGCTTACATGAACCCCAGGCTTGTAATCACACCAGTTAGTGTCTTTGATGTACACACTACTAACCCTTTTAACCCAAAGAGAATCTTTTTTCTGTGCAATATTCCATATGTGCTTCCCAACTGCAAGGTTATTCCAGAGATTAATATCTCTAATACCTAACCCTCCAAACTTCTTTGAACTGCAGACTCTATCCCAAGCAACATACTCATCCTTCCTTTTCTGCTTATTCCCTTTCCACAAATAATCCCTACACACCTGATCGATTCTTTGGATCACAGATTTAGGAAGAATGAACATTTGCATCCAATAGTTACAAATACTCATCAAAACAGAATTTACCAGAGTAAGTCTGCCAGCAAAAGAGAGGTTTCTTGATTGCCAAGTTCTGATTCTCTGCACCATTTTCTCTATCAATTTTTCAAAATCATTGGTTTTCAATTTCCTTGTGCTTATGGTAGCACCAAGATATTTGAAAGGCCATGAACCTAACTTGAAACCAGACAATCTTCTAATTCTCTCAACATCACCTGCATCCATACTAGCATGATACATCTCTGATTTGTTCTTATTTGCCGCTAGACCTGAAGATTTCTCAAAAAGATCCAGCCCCTGTAACAGCAAATAAACACTCTTATACTCACCTTTGCTGAAAATCATCAGGTCATCAACAAAGCATAATGTATTTAGCTGCAAGTGTTTACATCTTGGATGGAATCTGAACCTCAAGTTACTATTCTGCAGCTTCATGATTCTAGTTAAGTACTCCATACACATAACAAAGATGAGAGGTGACATGGGATCACCCTGTATAATCCCCCTCTTTGCCTCAAACATTTCTGTGCAAGAACAATTCATCAAAAGAGTAAATTTAACACTGGAAATGTACTCTATAACAATCTCAATGAACTTAGAAGGAAACTTAAAAGCATTCATCAGCTCTCTAATAAAGCTCCACTCTGTGGTGTCATATGCTTTCCGAAGATCAACTTTCAACAGGCAACCCTGGGCAGCCCCTTTTCTGTTGTAATGTCTAATGATATTTTGACAAACTAAAATGTTATCCATAATACTCCTGCCTGAGACAAAAGCTCCTTGATTCTGACTAATCAAATCAGATAATTCTCTCTTTAATATAGTACAGATTAGTTTTGAAATGGCTTTATAGATCACACTACAACAGGCTATTGGCCTATAATCACTCACATGAGATGGACATTTGACTTTGGGGATAAGAGTGATGGCAGTGATATTGACTTCCTTTAGTAGCTTCCCTGACACAAAAAACTCTTGAATGGCAGCACAAATTCCAGTTCCCACCACATCCCAGCTCTCCTTAAAGAAACCACTAGTGTACCCATCAATACCAGGAGATTTACTATTTGGAATGGACCAAATAGCATTCTTGATTTCAGCCTCTGAGAAACACAGATTCAACATATATGTATGCCTATCTTGTAAAACAGCTTCCTGCTCCATGATTTTCTTTTAAACAGGTTTCACATGACTTTTGCAACTACTTACAAAATTTTTGAAGTGATTAACAAACAACTCTCTAACTTTTACATAATCATACTCGCAATCTCCATCAGCATTCATAATAGTATTAATTGAGTTTTTTTTAGCCCTCGTTTTAATACTATTATGAAAAAGTTTAGTATTAGAATCCCCCTCCACAATCCAATCACCTCTAGCTTTATGCTTTAAAAAAGAAACATAGCTACTTTTCATTTTTCTAAAATCAATGTTAGCCAGTATTCATCATGAAGCTTATCCTGGCATAATTGAAGCCTCACTTCAGATTGGAGGAATTGGGATTGAATATCACCAAAACCCTTCTTGTTTAGCTGCTTCAAATCATGCTTCAATAACTTGAGTTTCTTCCAAATCTAGAACATTTTATAGCCTTGAATATCATAATGCCAAACCTGCCCAACAATCTCAGCATACTCCTCATGTTTGCACCACATCTCAAAGAATCTGAAAGGGTAACTCCCTTGAGGTCTTGAGAAGCATTTAATTAAACAAGGGGTATGATTAAACTCTCTTCAAGGCAAAAAGATAACTTCCATAGAAGTTAACAGGGTGATCCAGTGATTATTTGCCAAAACTCTATCAAGCTTAGCCATGATCCTACTATCTTGATCTTGTTTATTTGACCAAGTACAGAATCTACCATTAGACTTCACATCCTCAACCTTACAGGTATTCAAGAATCTCTGAAAATCCACAATTTCACTCCTTGTCACACCAGCACCCCCTATTCTCTCTTTGACACTGAGTACATTATTGTAATCTCCAACTATAGCCCAAGGTCCAACAATACCACCTCCAAGTCCTCTCAAATCATCCCAAAGTTTCAATCTGGTACTCTTGTCATTGTGTGCATACACAACTGTACAAGGAAAGCCAATCTGAGAAATAACAGCCCTGATAATGCAATGTACAAACTGATCTGAGCACAGTCTAATATCAACTGCAAATAATTTAGGATCCCAAGCAATTGTAATTCTACCATGACCATTCCATGGCAGGTTAGTAGTTATATTTCACTCTGGACATACATTCAAATAAAACTTACCAAGATTCTTAGCCCTTATCTTGGTCTCCAAGAGGCATGCCGGCTTAACTTGTTGTGTAAACCGAAGTTTCTTAACCTCAGTTTGCTTAGCTAAGCTGTTAATGCCCCTGACATTCCAAACTATAATATTATCCATGAGGAACAGGGGTGGCCAGCCCCTTATCAACCGAATCATCCAGTTTCTTACAATCCACACTCCCATCCTGTTGAAAAATCTCAGTTTCAATCACATTGCTGAGTGTATCAATTGTCTCTCTTCATGTGTTAACCTCCCTTTCATTGCATTCCTCTTGAACTAATGCACCAAACTTATTAGCATGCTGCTTCACTCCATCAATAGCTACTTGAGAAGTCCTATGCTTCTTAATCAACTTGCTGGACACCTGCCTGAAACCATCTTCATCAACCATCAAGCCTATAGCCACTTTTGCAGTTACTTTAGGTTTCCATTCAAGCTTTTGCTTCTTATTCCAGCACATAGACACCAAATAGCCAATCTTCTTACAACCAGTGCACAAATCTGGTTTCCATTCATATTCAACAACTTGTTCCATCAACTCCCCATGCTCATTTATAAACTGAATCACCTCAGGCAATTCTTGTTCTAGCTTCACCTTAACAACCACTCTTGCAAACATAAGCCTATCCTTATTTGATGTTGCCTGATTCAATATTAATGCTTTCCCAACCCCCTGAGCAATTTTAAATAAACATTTCTCACCCTAATACTTAATATTAAGCTTAGGGAAAGTTATCCAAATGGGGATCTGCTTCACAGTTTGATCACAAACATTCATATTCTCATCCCACGGTTTGGTGATTAAAGGTTTGGAATCAAAGGAATATTGTCCATTCAACACCATTTCCCTCCCTTCCTTAGTCAGCATTCTCACCAGAACAACACCTTTGCCAACCTGAGCGATATCAATCTCAACCTTCCCCCAGATTCTATTAATAAATCCTTCCATCACATGAAAAGGGGGTTGGCCCCAAGAACAAAACAAGTTACAGCATTCTTCCTACATTCAATTTCATCAGCTACATCACTAAAATCAATTATGGGAAGTTCAGATTCATTAGCATTTGATTCTAAATTAAGACCTATATTCATTCTACTCACACCACTTGGTGCTTGTATTGAGCAGCTAGCAAAATTCCTAGCCAAACTCTCAGAGCCAAAGATGATATTCTGATTACTGTTCATAACGGTAACATTTCTCAATGAAGAGCTCACCTCATTTGCTAATGGTTTAAGTGCTGAAATCCATTTAGAGAATCTCCTCCTCTCCCTTGGGTTAACCTCATCTCCCTCCGAACGAATAATTGGGGTAGTGGGCTCATCTTCCCCACTTGAGATATCCAGCTCAGTCAATACTTCATCTTCAATGATTGTGCTCTCAATCTGTTTTCCCTTACCTTTATTGCTCATTGATTGATTTTTGTCCACTCTGATTACCATTCTTCTTCTTCTTCTTAGGTGGTCTTCCTCTCTTTCCTTCTGCCATGGCTTCCACTCAGAGGTGAAGTTAGAGAGAGAAAAAAAACCTTTTTTTAAGACAGTATGGTTTGCTTTAAAACTTTGTTTTTTTTTTAATTCTTTGTATCAAATGTCATTATCAAAGAATTAAAAAATATGTTACTCCCTCCGTTTTTTTAATATGCATGTTTGCTTTTGCGCGCGAACCAAGGAAAAAGTGCAAAAGTAACAGAGAAGGTTAGTAAAAGTAAGGAAAAGTTGAAAAAGGTAGAGAGAAGGAAAGAAAAAGTAGGAGATAAGTGTAATAATTAGGTGGGACAACCTTCCATTTATGGGAAAAGGTAGAAAGCTACCAATTAAAAAAACACCCCAAAATGGAAATAAGTGCATATTAAAAAAACAGAGGGAGTATTATCAAATGTTAACCTAAATAAAATTATAACGTCCATAATTAAACTAAATAAAATCAAGATACTTGAGGAAAAATTTTAAGTAGATAGATTATGGTTATTTGACCTACTATTAAGGTGAGCATCAAATCAAAAAATGCAAATGTAATTTTAACATAGAATTAACCTACTAGTAAGTTGTGCACCTAAAAAATTACAATATAAAATAAATGAATGTAGAAATCGAAGTAAAAGGTTTAAAACTGCTTGCCTAATATGTTTTAACAAATCTTGCAACCTTGAAGAATTATATGTATGTGGTCCAACGGATGCCTATCGATCATGTAGCTTGTTAATATTTTAGCATAGTGGCCTTGCAACATACAATCCATCCTATTGTAGCTTTCAATAATAAAAATATTTATCATAAGATTTGCAATATGTAAATGACTTTTATAATTGAAATATAAATATAAAACAAAAATAAAAAATACATATTATAAGAAAAAACTTACTCAAAGTCTATAATTCCAAATCTATAGCAAGTAGCCAGGATGTGGGTAGTGTTTCTTTATGCTATATGGCAAAACCCTTCCAAACACATCTGTTAAAAATAAATGTGTGTCAAATTAAATAGCATAATTAAATCATATCATCATATCATATAATACATAAAGAAATTCAGGTTAACAAAGATACATGATTACATAAGTAGTAAGATGTATTGAAATTGTTTCCAAACATATCGGGATATGAATAGAAGAAGAATCCAGAGAAAGGGAAATCGCCGGATTTCAGTGTTTTAATTAGGGTTGACTTGTTGAAGATAATTCTACAAGGGTGTTGAATTGGCTTTCTCATTCCCCTCTTGTTCCAAATGTCAAAGTTTTGAATATATTTTATTTGACCTTCTTTAAGTAATGGTCCTAAACAAACAGTTAATTCTTTATTCAAAGTAGCATGAGTCTTGTTCCCCTACATTTAAAATCAATAAATAACTAAAACAATAAATGACATAATTATTTACGCAAATAATGAAGAATATTAAAGAATAAACGGCAAAAAAAAACATTATATGCTTGTCGATCAAAACCATGTCGAAGAATTAACTTCGACAACATTTGTCAACATCTGATTTTCCCACAACCTTATAATCCGAACTTGAATGGCACACTTAGACTATGTTCTTTTCAACTTATTTAAGCACTCTAGTGCTTATTTCAGAAATGATCAGATCACTTCAGAAAAATTCAGATCAGATCAGATCAAAAAAGTTCAGAAAAGTTCACTTCAGATCAGAAAAGTTCAGATCATATCAGAAAATAATAAGAACAAAAAACAACTATAATCAGTTCAGATCAGATCAGAAAAATTCAGATAAGATCAGATCAGATCAGAAAAGTTCAGATCAGATAAGATCATATCAGAAAAGTTCAGATCAGATCAGACCATATCAGAAAAATTCAGACGAAGAGAACGAACCCTTAGTAGCTTCATTAGACAAAGCATTTACTCTAGCTGACAAATTTTCATAACGAAGGTGTGATTATGACAACTACAATGTGTGAAAATAATGGTAGTGGTGTGAGGAATGAGTAAACTAACCATGTCTCATATTTATAATTATCATAATGAGTGGCCATTTGTTGACCTAATTGAAAAATAATAGAGTAATAATGGTATATATTTCACAATAAAGGGATAGAATAAAATAAAATAAGTAAACTTTTCAACATATTTCATGCGTTTTTTACAAATAAGGAATCATTAAATTTTAAAATACAAGTGGATTAAAATAACTACTAATTTCAGGATGTATGTAATGTTGGCAAATATGATCATTTAGAAATTTGTTCTAAAACAAACCAAAAACGATTTTGATATATATAAAAATTTATTTTTAGATATTTGTTCCATTTCAATCTATTAGTCAATCTTTTATAAATAAGGCTAGGTTTTTCTGAAACTTAGTAAACTTTTTCATACGTTTTTCATTCAATAAAGGAATCAAATAAAATAGAATAAGTAAACTTTAAACACATTTCACGTTTTTTTACAAATATGGAATGAATAAAATTTAAAATAAAAAGTGGATCAAAATAACTCTTGATTTAAGGATATATGTAATATTGGCAAATATGACCATTTAGAAATTTGTTCTAAAAACAAACCGAAAACGATTTTGATACATAAAAAAAGTTATTTTTCGATATCTATTCCATTTCAATCAATTAGTCAATCTTTTATATAAATAAGGCTAAGTTTCATTAGTTCCATATGATTCACTTGATATTTACTACAAAAAAAGTTATTACTTAAATAAAAATATTTACTATATCTATGGCTAGTCAATCGGTATATATTTATTCACGTAATAACGTTGTACATTGATTGTTCAATCTTTACTATGATCAAGGCTTCAAACATGTTTCTTTGTATATCCTAACCAATAAGACAATTAAGGAATGAATATAATAAAAAATAAAATTAGACTTTAGTAACATACAATAAGGCAGTAAGTATTATTGAAAAATATCTGTATAACTAATTTGTTATTGAAAATGTTTTTTCTTTTAAATCAAATGTTTTAATATAAAAAAACGATCTGTCCATAAAAAAATCCAGTTTTCAAATTTGACTACTTTTACAATAAAAAAGGAAATTTATGGGTTAGTCAAATTTGAATACATAAAGTCGGTTAAGGAAAATATGATCTAATTAACTTGGGAACTATTTGTTAAGATATTTTGCAATAAAAGCATAAAATTATAAAGTTAGTCAAATTTGAATAAATGTAATCAGTTAAGGAAAACGATATCTAATTATTAGGAGATTTTTGACAAAAATAGGCATTATTGAATGGTTTACCAAAAAAAACCATCCCAGAAAGATTTATCGTAATCTTTTTTGGAGATTATAACCGAATTTAAAAAGATTTTGAACACAAAAACAAAAAAGATACAAATTTGGAGAAGATAAGCGGTAAGTCAAATTTGACTACTTTTACAATAAAAAGAAAATTTATGGGTTAGTCAAATCAGTTAAGGAAAATATTATCTAATTAACTTGGGAAATATTTGTTAAGATATTTTGCTATAAAAATGGAAAATTAAAAAGTTAGTCAAATTTGAATAAATGTAATTAGTTAAGAAAAATAGTATCTAATTAATTTAGGAGATTTTTGACAAAATAGGCATTATTGAATGGTTTACCAAAGAAAAAATATCCCAGAAAGATTTGTCGGAATCTTTTGTTAGATATTTTAATCTACTAATTTCTTTACATAACCGAATTTAAACAGATTTTAAACACAAAAATGGTAATGATACAAATTTGGAGAAGAAAAGCTGTAAGTCAAATTTGACTACTTTTACAATAAAAAAAGAAAATTTATGTGTTAGTCAAATTTGAATACATGAAATCAGTTCAGGAAAATATTATCTAATTAACTTGGGAAATATTTGTTTATATATTTTTCTATAAAAACGGAAAATTACAGATTTAGTCAAATTTTAATAAATGTAATCAGTTAAGGAAAATTGTATCTAATTAATTTAGGAGATTTTTGAAAAAAATAGGCGTTATTGAATGGTTTAACAAAGAAAAAATCTCACAAAGATTTGTCGTAATATTTTGTTAGAGATTTTAATCTTATGATTTCTATAGATAACCGTATTTAAAAAGATTTTAAACACAAAAACAGAAAAGATGCAAATTGGAGAAGAAAATATGTTAGTCAAATATTTGTTAAGGAAAATATTATCTAATTAACTTGGGAAATATTTTTTAAGATATTTTGCTATAAAAACGGAAAATTACAAAGTTAGTCAAATTTGAATAAATGTAATCAGTTAAGGAAAATGGTATCTAATTAACTTGGAAAATATTTGTTAAGATATTTTGTAAAGAATTTATTCTATTGATTTCAATGTATAATCGAATTTAAAAAGTTTTTAGGAAAAAACCGAAAAAGTTAAAAGCGGAAGGAAAAAAACTGTCAATTGATAAACGAAATTTTTTAACAGAAAATGATTATATTATTGAATGTAAAATCAAATTACAAATGCGCCATCAATTAAAATGAAAAATAAAATAAATTACGAAAATTATTGTGAACATTTTCATAAATTTTTAATTTATTACTTAGGTTAATGTAAACTGAAAAGTAATATATAATAATAATTTAATATATCAGTTGGCTACATCAAGATATTGTATTCAACAAATGCAAAGAAAATTAAAAATTACTACAACAAAACACTAAAATTTACTAATACTCGAATAATCGAATTTGAATATAAATATGACAAAAGAATAAAAAAAATGATTTTATTATTATTCAATAAGGGTAAGGATTACATTTGATGAATTAACAAACAATCGAATACATACAGAAATGAAATGACAACAAAAAAAATTGATTAGATCGATGATACTTTCATCAAAATATTCAAAACCTCCATTGTGATGATTTGGGATGATGATTATGAAACTTTCTTCAATCGCATTTGGAGAATTCATCCAATATTCTTCGAATTCGAAGAAATAAAAGAATGTAACAATCTTCCTTCAATCGAAATTTATTAAACCATTCAAATATTCTTGAATGATTTAATTGAATGGAGCCATGTTTTCATCTTGAGAGAGAAACATTTAGAACGAAAGAGGCTAGATTTAATTTTAGGGTTATGTGAAGGAAAGGAGATAGAGAAATGATTTATTTATAGTTGTAGTTAATGTGTGATTTGATATCATTAATAATATCAATCAAGTTGGAAGAATCAATTAAAATCAATTAACTGTATAACTGGTAATTTCTGTTATGGCAAGAATCTATATAGTTGACAAACCTTTTATTGATCGATATTGATTACATTCAAACCTTCAATTAAGGGATTTTTCCCCCATAATTAATTGTTAAACCTGATTTAATATGCACAAGTTATGTGAAGATGCCACGTGGCATTATTCTTGCTTAAATATAACACGTGGCACACGATTGAAGCTGCTTTTGACACGTGGCTAAAATCATTTTGCTTTAGTGTATTATATAGATTAATCAAAATTGGAGTTTGAACCAGTATCGTATACATATTCTAATTGGATAGTTCACGTTTGCGCTCAAATTCTTAACAAACGAAATTTGGAAATGACGATGTTAAATAATAAACACTATGTAAATGTGTCACTTATTTAGAAACACTATGCAAATGTGTCACTTATTTAGAAACGGAGGAAATATAAAAATTGATGATATATGATAATCAAGTTCCAAAGGTGACTGGTATATAATCCTATTTCTCTTAAAAATAATTTTGCATTCCCAATTATCAAAGCCCAGATGGACCTTACTTAATTTTTTAAAAAAAATAAAACATCTTATTCCCAAAAAAGGCTTTCAAACAAATTTATTTCGACTTCATGGTGAAAATTGAAACAAAGAAATTACCAAACGGATAGTCCCGCCACAGTTTCTCTTTATCTCCATGCATTATATTTTCTAGAAATTGGTCTTTCTTTTAGATATAAGATCCTTCATCTTTATCCTTGTATTTCTTTAAAATAAAATATTTTCTAAATATCAAACACCTTATTTATGGCCATTAATAGGGTTGTTCAAGAACGAGTCTAAATCTGAAAATGAACCTAACCAGAGTTGTGCTAACCGGTCCATTCTTTGGGTCACAAATATCAATTTTTCGGTCCGTTTCAGTCCATTTACCGGGTTCGGACTATTTAGTCCTTTACTTATAAATTATGTATCTAATCCCACAAAAAATTTATTTATGCCCATTTACTATTGATTAGGAGAAATGACCAATAATAATGTTGTGTAGGTTGAAAACATTAATTTAAAAAAGCTTTTCGTTTATTTGAGTCGCGTAACTCATAAAACATCATATTGCATATATATTTTTGTTTTTATTGGTCCAATAAACCTGGTTTAGAATTTGGAGCAATTTTACCGGTCCGGTGCTGGTCCAAACACGAACCAGTGTGGTCTTCGGGTTTTTGATGTTTAGGTAGGTTCATCGGTACCAAATTTGGGTTTGCTGAAAATCATGAGTCCATATCTAAACCTTCATACCTCGTCGACTTAGAAATTTTAGGCGTGTATGAAGGAATATGTCTGTGACACTTTCCGCAATTACTAAATATAAATAGGAATATAACTAAGAGATTATAACTTAATTATTTTAGTAATCGTATTTACTTGCTAGAGAAAAAATATTTGATTAGTAAGCCAATATGATTGGCCTAATCCTATGAGGTCACACAATGTAACACTGATTAAAAGAGAATTAAAGGACCAAGTCGGGCTTATGGTGGATGGGCCAATTAGTAGGTGTTTGGGCCCAGTCCTGACCCACTATATTGATGAAGGTACCAAAATACCCCTGATGTACAAAATTACTATTTTGCCATTGGGGCTCCCCAGGCCAGAAAGTACAAGACATCAATGAAGCCCACTAATAAAACGACCTTCATGACGTCATCACCTTTGCCAGGTGGCATCATCCAAGTACTACCTATAAATAGTACTTGGACCTGATCAATCAGGCACGTTTTAACACGCATTTCAATATACAACCAAGTACAATTCTCTGACTGTTACTTGAGCTCCGGTCTGACTTAAGCATCGCAGAGACCTAGGTACAACTCCCAAGATAGCTCACTGTCGTTGTTTGGCAGGAACTCGATTAAGGATCTTCAAAGTGTCATTTTTGTTTACCCTAAGCTGAACTTGGACTCCCCCGAATTACAAATTTACTGCTTTCTTGATTCCAGCAACAATTGGAATCGTCTGTGGGGACACTTACAAACAGCTACTACTCGAATACCATGACACGAGGGAACAACAATCGAGGTACCACGTCTCGAAGAGCACCATCTGACACTACTGAGACTCACTGAGCCACTCGAGATGAAGTGGTTGTTGAAAATGAAGATCCTAACATCCCCGTGGGAGGAAGCCCTGTCACCATGCCTCTCGAACAACAACTCCCACCAGTGACCTATACTGATCTACAGAAGCTCGAACACCGGATGAAAACTTATATCACAATTGTGATGAGACAGCTGCTCGAAGGACTAAGGGGTGTCCTATAATCCCCCGTAATTTTATGAATTTTATAAATATATTTAAAGTATATTTATAATCATTTTCATATTTATTTAATTTAATTATTTAAGTGTTGACTATTTTGAAAGTCAAATGATTGTTTAAACGTCTTAAATAGTCATTAATATTTATTGGGTTGGATTTTAAGTATTGAATATTTATTAAAGGTTTTGAGTCGTGTTTAAAATGATTTTTAATATTGGGATGAGAGCCCAAACCATTTATTAAAGTTTGATGTTCAACTTAAGCCCAAACCCAAACCTAAACCTATTCACCCTAGGTTTTAGGCAAAACCTATAAATACCCCCAAACCCCAAGTTTGCACACTTTTATTTTCTCTTTTTTTCCTCTCCTCTCACTCGTCCGCCCTCCCTCTCTTTTCTTCCCTTGGTTCCAGCGCCGTGCACCACCACACACCACCTCCCTCTTGCTTGTGTGCTTCCGCCACTACCGCCAGCACTACCTCTCGTGTGCCTCCGCAACAGCCGTCAGCACCACCACCACTCTTCTCTCTCTTCTAATTCTCTTTTACATCTTTTCATTACTCCCGAATCTAATTGCCAGATTTCTGATAGTTCCTATTGTTTTTATCCAAAACTTCCTTCTGAAAAGTTGTAGACCTCGAAAAGTTATTGAATTAAGGCTCAAGAATCACTCAATTCTGATTAGTACTCTACCAGTTGTGGCCTTCGGAAGTTTGACATTTGTTTTTTGACAAGAGGTATACAACTTAGTTGAAAGATAATAAAAATACTACGATAGGAGCTGCTCCCAACTATAAGAGATAACAAAGCAGCATCTATAACAACAAACAACATTAACTCATACAAACAAACTTAAAGAAAGGCAATGAGAACTTGTATGCCTCAATTTGAGGCCATCATGGTGGAAGTAAGAATGCTTGATGTGGCCACGAACCAGCAAGCTTCGACGGCGCTAGGAGGACATCAGAAGATAGAACCAACATGCTAGGAAAACATAGCAGAACTTCCACATACCTGTCGGATGGGGATACAAACACAAAGGTGCCTCCAAAAGGCCTATCATAGTAGCATCAAAGGTAATGCTTCATGTTTGAGAGTAACCCGGAGGGAAAAGGATAATAGAGAGGGGTTGATGTAGGGAAACCACTTGAATAACCTGACCATATGGTACAAGTGGCTGATTGAACCGATACCTGATTCGCCTGACCTATTCTGACGACAACATGCCATTACCTAAGAAGCAATTCCAAGGATTGAAAGGGGAAGAATCATCTTGGAATCTATACTTCAGGGTCTTAGTGTCATTCAACTTTCCTTGTGACTGGACACCAAAAGGTCTTGCATTTTTTTGCAAGGGCATGACAAGCATCTCCTCCATTTAAGAATGCTTAAAAAACGTGGAGGCTCCATAATCCCCAAAGCTAATTTGGGGCGCCTGCTTCAGATAGGAGGTAATAATTGTGACAACACCTACGGTCATCACACACAACTGGACAGAGTGACATCTAGAGTCACCCACACTAAACATAGGAAACACTATTCCTATTTTTTGGTGCCATTTTCACTCGCAAATCCGGTTTTCATGTTTTCTTTTGGTTATCTTTTAACCATTATCCTCTATTTAATGTTTAATTATGGTTTTAATATTAAAGTTATGATTTTTTATGAGTTTTAATATTAAAGTTATGATTTTCATGAGTTTTAATATTAAAGTTGTGATTTTTATGAGTTTTAATATGTTTTATAAATAAAGTTGAAAACTTTATTCTTTGAATTATCAAAAATCTGATTTTTATTTATTGTGAATATAAAGTATAATTTCAGATTTATTATTTATTAATTAAAGTGAGTTTTAAGTATGAAAGTAATAGTTTTTGAGGTTTATAAAGCCTAGATTTATAAGTATTATATTAAAGGTTGTTAAAAGTTGGAACTTTAATGTTTTTTAAGTATTTTAAAACAAGTTTTGAAGCGTTTTAAAATTAATTATATTGCTGTGAATTAACTAGGATATTAATTCATTGTTGTATTATTGTTTTGGTAGGCGGAGAATTTAGTTTAGGCGATTTCTAGAGTTATAAAGTGGCCTCTCACTTTGTCTACACAAGGTACGTACATGTCCTTATGTGTTAGACTAGTATCATGTCCTACAGATTAGGATTATTTATAGTACCATGTATAGGGAACCCTTTTATGGTTTATAAGTGGCTTCATTAACGCGTTTCATGTTTTCTCGGATTTGCTGATGAAGCTTTTTCATTTCTTTTGCCTTTTCTTCAGCCTCTTTGCTACTATGAACTTCAATAGGAAGGGGAAGTAAATCAATAGGACTTAAAGGATTGATCTCATAATTTACCTCGAATGGTGAGCGTTTAGTAGCATATGTAGGAGATCTGTTGTAGGCAAATTCAGCATGTGCCAACTTGATATCCCAATCTCGTTGAGACTTGTTGACTAAAGTTCTAAGTAGTGTAGTCAACGTTCTATTAGTTACCTCGGTCTGTCCATCAGTTTGTGGATGAGCAACAGTACTAAACAACAACTTAGTACCTAGCAGCTTCCATAAAGTGTTCCAAAAGTAACTGAGAAACTTGACATCTTTATCTGATACAATGGATCTCAGAACTCCATGGAGACGGATGATTTCTTTGAAAAATAAATCAGCTACATGAACTGCATCATCTGTCTTGCTACAAGCAACAAAGTGAACCATCTTCGAAAATCTATCTACTACTACCATAATGGCATCTTTTTGACGTTGAGTTCTTGGTAGAGCTACTATAAAATCCATGCTCACATCTTCCCATGGTTGAACTGGAACAGGGAGAGGTGTATATAGCCCTTGATGAAAAGAACTTTTAGCCTTTTGACAGATAGAACATCGAGCTAAAACTGTATGAACATCACTAGCAAGTTTTGGCCAATAAAAGTGTTCCTGTAATACATCAACAGTTTTATTAATGCCAAAGTGACCAGCTAATCCTCCTCCATGTACCTCCTTGATTAATAAATCCCTTAATGGACATTTGGGGATGCAAAGCTTGTTATTTCGAAACAGAAAACCATCTTGTACTGAATAAGCTCCATTTTTGCATGCCTCTATTAATGAAGAAAAATCAGGATCTTCATAATAAAGGCTTTTGAGATGACTAAAGCCAAGAACTCTAGCTTCCATTAAAGAAAGCATAGCATGCCTCCGAGATAAAGCATCTGCAACGATGTTAGAAGCTCCAGCTTTATATTTTGAAACAAAATTAAAAGATTGGAGAAATTCTACCCATTTTGCATGTCTTGGACTGAGTTTATGTTGACCATTGATGTATTTCAAGGCTTGATGATCTGAATGAAGGACAAACTGAGCCGGTCTAAGATAATGTGTCCAATGAGTCAAAGCACGAATAATAGCATAGAACTCCTTATCATATGTACTGTAGTTAAGCTTAGAATGATTAAGCTTTTCACTAAAAAATGCAATAGGTCGTCCTCCTTGTTGTAAAACTGCTCCAATACCTACACCACTGGCATCATATTCAACCTCGAACACTTGCTTGAAATCAGGTAAGGCTAGAACAGGAGCCTCACTAAGCTTGCTTTTTAACAGTTCGAATGCTTCTTGTGCTGCTGGAGTCCAAGTAAAAGTTCCCTTTTTAATACATTCAGTAAGTGGAGCAAGGATGGTGCTGAAATTTCTGATGAACCTTCTATAGAAAGATGCTAGACCATGAAAACTTCGAACTTCAGTAATGCTTTTAGGAACCGGCCATGATCTAATAGCTTCCACTTTTGATTCATCCATTAAAATTCCATTGTTTGAAACAATGAAGCCCAAAAAGGTAACACTAGGAGTGAAGAATTCACACTTCTCCATCTTCGCATACAGCTTCTTTTCCCTCAGTTGAAGGAAGACTTTTTTAAGATGATTTAAATGTTCCTGTTCACTTTTACTGTACACCAAAATATCATCAAAGTATACAACAACGAAAGTACCAATAAAAGGCCTAAGTACTTCATGCATTAGTCTCATGAAAGTACTAGGAGCATTTGTTAAGCCAAATGGCATCACACGCCATTCATAGAGACCTCCTTTTGTTTTGAATGCTGTCTTCCATTCATCACCTTCTTTAATTCGAATTTGATGGTAACCACTCCTTAAATCAATCTTTGAAAATATAGTGGAACCATGTAATTCATCAAGCAAATCATCAAGTCTAGGTATTGGATACCTATACTTAATGGTGATGTTGTTGATGGCTCTGCAATCTACACACATTCTCATTGTACTATCTTTCTTTGGAACTAAAATGACAGGCACGGCACAAGGACTAAGACTTTCTTGCACAAATCCTTTAGATAATAATTCACCAATTTGTTTTTCAAGCTCCTTAGCTTCTTCAGGATTACATCGATAAGCTGCCTTGTTAGGTAGTGGTGCCCCTGGTATTAAATCAATTTGATGTTCTATTCCTCTAATAGGAGGTAAACCAGATGGAAGGTCTTTAGGAAAAACATCACTATATTCCTTTATCAAAGGCTTAACCAAATCAGGAATGTCACGAGTATGAACATCATTTTCGGTCACTAATAACAAGAAATACATTGTTTTTCCTTTTTCAACTGCTTTTACTACTTGATTTTGGGATAGAAATAAGGTCTTTTTATTTTTTGTGTTTTTGGGATTTGGAGGGGATTGGTTTTTTTTTGTGAAGTTTGTGTTTGGCTTTCCCGGCTAAGGACTATTTTCTTTTGATTGTGTTTGAAAGAATAAGTATTAGTCCTTCCATTATGAACGGTTTCTTTATCAGATTGCCAAGGTCTTCCTAATAGTAAATGACATGCATCCATAGGTAAGACATCACAAAGTACCTCATCTGAATAAGAATCACCAAATGAAAAGCTAATTAAAGCTTGTTTTGTTACCTCCACATGATTACCATCATTAAGCCAATGAAGCTTATATGGTTTTGAATGTTTGAAAGTAGGTTGATTAAGTTTCTCCACCATGGATGAAGAAGCAACATTAGTACAGCTCCCACCATCAATAATCATTGAACATATCTTCCCTCCAATCAAACATTTAGTTTGAAAAATCTGTCTTTGAGATGGAATGGTTTCAACTTCATTAGTGTGTAGGATCCTTCTAAGAACAAGCGAAAGATGTTCATGCTCTCCTTCAAATGGTCCTAGAACAACTGCTTCATCAATTTTATCTCCTTCAGATTCGGCTTCATCTGGTTCATGCATTTCTTCATTTTGCTCTTTGAGCCGAAGTGCATCATCAATGCTTTCAATATCAACTAAGGTCATCACTCTTCGATTAGGACATTGTGACTGATAATGACCATAGCCATGACATTTAAAGCACTTAACATTATCCCTTTTGGAAGAATCTTCAACTACTTTCTTCCCTTTGTCAACTGATTTTGAAGTTTCTCCTTCAGGGGTGTAAGGAGATTGATATGTAGGCTTGAAATTTGAACCTCCTTTGGTGTAGGAAGTTCCCTTTGTAAACACCTTTTTCTTCTTCTCCTTTTGGTGCTTTTCGATTTTTATTGCAAGTTTAAACATCTCTTCTAGAGTTGTATAAGGCTGCAACTCCATCTTTCTTGCAATCTCTTTATTTAAGCCACCTAAAAAACGTGCCATTGTTTGCTCCTCCCTCTCTTGAATATCTAACTTCATCATAAGTTTTTCAAACTCATGAATATAATTTTCCACACCTTTATGTCCTTGAGACAATTCAGATAATTGATTATATAAATCAAGAGTATAAGTAGAAGGTAGAAACTTTTCTTTCATCTTCTTCTTAAGCTTCTTCCAACTCTTGATTTTCGGTTTTTGCTTCCTTGTTCTAGCTAAAACAACATTATCCCACCAAAGAGATGCATACCCCTTTAGCTTTGCTACTGCCACTTTAAAAGCTTTAGCATCATCATACTCCTTAAGCTCAAAAATTCGATCACACCTTGCTACCCATTCCAAGTAGACATCAGGATTAAGGTCTCCATCGAATTCAGGAACATCGAGCTTGATGTCTTTAAAATCATCTATTTTTCGTGGCCTTCCCCCTGTCCTTGAAGCCTCTGAAATGACTTCTTCACTAGTATCATATGCCACTTCCTCATCCTCTATGTTTTCTCCTCTTCTTTGTGCTCCTCTTCTTCCTCCCATATTCATATCTCGAAGGGAAGCCATAATATTGCCCATTTGTTCATTCAACGTGGCCATTTGATTTTCTAGGCCAGTCATTCTTGCCTCATTCAATGTCATTCCCCTTCTAAACTGATTTTCTTCTCCTCCGCTCATGGTAGATACAACCACAAGAAGTATGGCTTAAAAAGAAAGAAAAGAAGTGTGTTTGGGCTTAGAATAGGTTCGGTTTTGGGAGAGAATTGTGTTTGGGTTGAGGATTTGTGTTTAGTACGTTTTAGAGATGATTAGAATGCTCTCAAAACAACCTTGGCTCTGATACCAAATAATACATATAGAATTAGGCAAATGAGAGCATTAAGATTACGAAAGAAATAGAAGAAAATCGATAACTATCCGTGTTCGTAAAAACGAACTACCACCACTTCCTCCAACCAAAGAACCACCAAACTAAAGGTTATATTATGGCAAAGTAGCCTCTAATAATAACCCACTTTAAGTTCTAACAATCGAATCAACGTAAGATTGCAAGAAATTAAAGATTTAATACAAAGATCAAAACTGATCCGGAAAATAACCTAGCACACAGCGTCGGTTTTTAATAGTTTTCAATACTCAAATGAATTCCAAATTATGATTATGATACCTTGTTACAAACTAGACTAATAAGGCTACATCATACCAAAAAATGACATTATTTCGTTGTCATTTGCTATACTAAAAAAAGAAAAGAAAATGACATTGCTGAAAAACGTGTCAGTTTTCAGCACCCTTCTAGAAACAGGCTAAGATGACCTAATGGCTGATCTAATACACAAAAAAGGGCGGTGGAACATTAATATAGACATAAAATGGAAGTTAACCACCAAGTTACACATCATTTGGCCAAATAAATGCTGCTGCCCAGATCAGATGAAAAAAAGTAGGTTCACGTCAGCCAGCAACAGATCAGCATATCTCTTCCTTAAACTCTGAATTCTCATTCTTTTTTTGTTCCTTTGGCCAAGTGACACCTATATACTGATATTAGACATCCATGAGGTCATTATAAGCTTGAAGTGGCATGGAAAAATCAGATTAAAGCCCTTCAAACTTGTTAACAAAAACTGATTCAGTCTTTAGTGAAACTGAAACTTAACTTAAGTACTTTAAACTTTACATATGGTCTAATTAAGCTAATTTATCTTTCATCAAACATAATTAGTCACATTTAATGATGTGTTAAGGTACCATTAAATATGTTAATCATGCTTACAAAAGATTAGAAGATCATAGCTTAATTTAGACTTGTTTAATTAGCACTTTAGGAACATTAGTGCTATTTAAACTCAAAAATTGCACCTCCATCTTTTCTTCTTTATTTCCAAGAAGACTCGGAGCTTGGGTAGATGCTCCTGCATCAGAAGGGCTGCCCTTCTCTCTAGAAACTTTGGCTCTTTCACCGCCACAAAGTCCAGATCCTCCACCGTCAAAATTCCAACTCCTCCCAACTCCTTTTTCTCATGATCCTTATATGGATCTCTCACCGCTTTTTGCTGCAGCGTTTGAACCATCGTTGTCCTCGCTGACGCCACCAAAATTGGTCTTGAAGTTACCACCAAGCGTACGTCGGTGGGTCGCCGCATATGCGTCACTTCTAGTCCATGAGGTTGGTCTTCATCGACTGACTCCGGGGCTGATGGTGGCCGGAATTTGAGTTTACCATCTCTCAGATTTGGCCGAGCTGATGGTGGCCAGAATTGGAACCTGCTCTCCAGATCCGTCCACCGAGTAAGTTTGTAGCCTTACTCGGTTGGACTCGAACCTAGGAGGAAAAAACTTCCACCGCCAAGGCTACCCCTGTGCCGCCTGCCCCTGCCTCTCTTATCAGTGATGGAAGTAGTGGTGCTTCCCTGCCCAGTCGGACTTGCTATGGAAGTAGTGGTGCTTCCCTGCCCAGTCGGTGGTCCACCACCTGCTCTAACCGCCGCCTCCGCCTTCTTTCAAGTAGAAGATTTGTATAGCTTCCGTGAGAAGCTTGGCTTTTCTTAGTTTTTTATTTTCTAGTTTTTCGTTTTTAGTTTTATTTTCTTCTTTTCTTTTAATTTCAATGTTTTTTGTTTCCTGACTTTGGTCAATCCCTGAGATAGGGTGACCCAAGTCTTATCCTTATACCCGTTTCAAAAAAAATATATGCCTCAAAAACCCAAAATCATATTTCACACAGTTTACGTCCATACATATAACTTACAATAGCTAGCACACTAAAATATGAATCTCTCTTAAAATAGCTTAATTAATCAAATTCATACATACGAACACAATCATGTTTGTAAAACGAATTACTTTCCGTATAAGATCTATCAACTCAGTATTGAGTTTAGTAGAGCATTTCATTTAAACACTTATCAAATCATATAAACCCAAATAAGGTTCTAGAAAATGGGGGGGACAATGTGTACCTTAGTTGCACACTCTAACCGCACACATTTCCTTGACCTCCGTACTGACAATTCATGATCTCGAACCCTCATTCATTTGGCTCGACCATCATCCACCCATAATTTACCTCATACGCAATAATAATACCATCATAATCCATTTAAAAAAATTCACCGATTCACTTCTCTAACTTACTCTCCATACAGGTAAAACCAATTCATTCCCATTTCCATAAACTAAACCAGATAACCTTACTTTGACAAATTAACTAAAAATGAGAATTAAAGAGTTTAAGTCGAAGTGAAACAAAAATCGTTTTGGTTGAACTCTTAAATATAATCAATATCTGAGTAATCATACTTCACGTTTCCAAAATCAAATTTTGACAAGTAAAAAGGTAGAATTCAGCTTGTGCAGATTTTTGATTCAAGATTACTACATCACATTTACCATAAGATAATAAAGTGAATAAGTTAAGCTATATACCTCACGACTTTGAATCCCAATCACATTCTCACAAACAATCTGATTTGGATATTTTTATTAGAACAAGCGAGGAAAGGTGAATTGAGACAAATGAAACCAAGAATTCATCTAAACAGCAACATGCAGTGACAAGAGAGGTCACCAAACCCACTCTGTGGAGGCGGTGGAGGAATGCCTAAGCGACGCCACCACCAGCACGCAACATCAGCCGTGTCGACGGAGAGGAGGGGGCAACAACCACACCCAGAGGAGAGGTTGAACGAACAAGAATGGGTCCCTAAAGCACCGCCATAAGATAGAGGAGTGACGATGCTGGGTGGCGCGTTTCAGTCCACCAACGGTGGTCAGCGAAGGTCGAACAAAGAGACGGTGCATGAGGGATTGAATATGAAACAGGGTTTGCATCTCTTGTGATTTCCTTCATTAACTTCTATTTGTTTTTGCATTGAATCAGTAGATAAGCAAGGGTTTGACTTAAGGTACAACAAATTGACACCACAAATTCTAGAATTCCATAAACTGGGCACAAGGAAAATCAAACGGGAATTAAAGCAGAACAAGACTTGAAAAACAAAATGAGTAGTTGGCTTCCTCTGATTTAGACACGAATAGGGTCAAAAATGAGATTGAGTTTCCCCTTTTTCTAATACAAATAACCAATTAGTACAAAAACAACATTTGGTTATTAAATTAAAACATGCCTGTAATGTTAACAAATACTTTCATAAACAAATTTATGGAAAACGAAAATACTTGATAATATTTGAGTGAATTAATAAGAATAATAACATTGAATCTTTTCATAATAATGATGTAGAACTCAATTTACTCAAAATAAATATTACGATTATACTTCTAAATAATATAATCTATATAGTAGAGTGTAATTAACTTTAAATTAAACAACCAAAAAATTCAGGCTGTTACAGTTGCCCTTGTCGAGGAATGAACACAAAGTGGTTGTCGAATGTCGTACTGGTTCGAAAACCGAATCGCACATGGAAGATGTGTGTCGACTTTACTGGCTTGAACAAAGCTTGCCCTAAAGACGACTTCCCCTTGCTGAAGATTGATAAGTTGGTCGATTCGATAGCAGGACATGCTCTCTTTCAGCTTCATGGACACCAACGCTGGATATCACCAGATTCTCCTAGTCGAGGAAGATCAGGTTGACACAACATTCATCACAAGCGTCGACGTCTATTGCTTTGTCGTAATGCCCTTTGGCTTAAAGAATGTAGGGGCCACCTATCAGCGTCTTGTTAATAAGATGTCCGAATAGTAGTTGGGCCATAACATCGAAGTATATGTTGACGATATGATCGTCAAGAGCAAGCTAATCTAAGATCATGTCAAAGACTTGAGAGTTAGCAACATTACGAAAATACAACATGAAGTTTAATCCAAAGAAGTGTCTTCGTGATAGAGGTGGAAAGTGTTTGGGTTTCCTAGTCGATGAAAGGGGAATCGTAGCGCATCCGGATGTCGAGGCAATAACAAACATAAAGACGCCTCGAATAGTCAAGGAAGTACAACGACAAACAGGATGCATGACCGCTCTAGGTTGATTCTTATCTCGTTCGGCAGATAAAAGCCTACACTTCTTTAAGACTTTGAAGCAACACTCCATTCGAAACAGAGTAGGTGTTCCAAGACCTTAAGAACAACCTCTCAACTCTTCCTAAACTCGTTTCACTCTTGCCGGGAGAGCCGCTTTATATTTACTTGGCAATGTTAGAATGCGCACTAAAGTGCCATCTTAGTGGCAACAGCATCCCGTCTACTTCATAACTCATGCTTTTTTGAGGGGTAGAAAGTAGATCCCCCCCCCCAACAGTCGAAAACTAAGACCCTATTTTCAATCCCACCCGATCAAAGTACTCACAAGCCTGCCAATTGGAGAAGCTGATCGAAAACAGATATGGCTCTAACCGAGTAGTCAAATGGGCAAACCAATTGTCTGATTTTGGATTGGAATTGAACCTCGAAGAGCAATAAAGGCCCAAGCCTTACCAGATTCTATTGCCGAATGTCCAACTAAAATAGAACCAGCCACCCTAACCGGGTTATGGCAATTGTTCGTTGACGGTTCTTCGTCGTAAGCAAGATGTGGGGCTGGCCTATTGGTCATTTACCGCCTCGAAAACAAGAGAAAGTATGCCGTCAAATTTGATTTCGCTACC
Source organism: Patellifolia procumbens (assembly GCA_947645195.1). Taxonomy (NCBI): domain Eukaryota; kingdom Viridiplantae; phylum Streptophyta; class Magnoliopsida; order Caryophyllales; family Amaranthaceae; genus Patellifolia; species Patellifolia procumbens. The sequence continues at coordinate 114,130 of CANSGD010001352.1, forward strand.
TCGATTAATGAAGCCTTATTACTTGGTTTGAAACTTTGCCTCTCTAATGGGGCCAATGAAATTATTGTCAAAACCAACTTACACCTAGTCATGGGTCATGTTCAAGGAATTCGAGGCAAAAGAAAATAGTATGAAGATGTACCTCGGAAAGTTGAAGGAACATCAAGTTAAATTTACCAAATTCATGATCCAACACATTCCGAGGTCAAAGAATAACAAAGATGATGCCTTGTCTCGAATGGCCAGCTCCACCATGGGATTGACACCTCGAACTATATCCTGGAGGTATTATACAAGCCAAGTATTAATCATTCTCTGTTCATGTGCCATTTAGACCGGTTCGAATGAATGGAAGCATGACATACAAGACTACCTCGAAAAAGGAAAACTCCTAGAGAAGGAAAAAGAAGCTGAAAGGTTGAAACGTCGAGTTGATTGGTTCTTTTTACACAATGGCCTGTTGTACAAAAAGTCCTTCATAAATCTCCTATTAAGATGCGTCTCACTCGGAGAAGGGGAAAATACTTCGAGAAATTCATGAAGGCACATGTGGCAGCCATCAAGGAACTAGAACAATCGCTGGAGAAACACTTCGGGCCAGGTACTACTGGCCCATGGTGATGGACGATGCCAAACACTCTGTTTAAAGATGCCTAAGATGTCAGGTGTATGCCGACATACATCAACATTCAGTCAGCCACTTGACAACTATACAAGTTGTGTTGCACTTCAACCAGTGAGGCATGGATATCTTAAGGCCATTCCCAACGGTGTGAAGTGGTCAAAAATTGCTTTTGGCCGCGATTATTTTACCAAGTGGGTCAAAATAGATTCCTTAGCCAACATCTTGGATAATCAGGTGCAGCAGTATGAGGGACTTAGGCACCAGAAGTTTAAACCAACTCGTTTGTGCCATGGCCCCACCCTTGATTATTTTGGAGTCCAAAGTGACATGAGCGCTTGCCTTTCAAGTTTAGGCACGCATCACCTCCGCACGCTTGGCGCGTTGACATATGAGCGTCTCGCGATGGAGTTTTTGGCCTCACTTGAGAAACGTGAGGTTGCGGGACATGAGGGAGAGTTTGAAATCTTCTTTAAATTGTTCAATCAATCTCCATGTATTTCTCTACCGAGACTAAATGAAATTTTCCTTTGTGCTCCCCTCAAATGTCATTCGGAATCCCGAATCTTCTGAGCGTAGCATACTCTATCAAACGAACGTATTTTGGCAAGACAAAGCCGATACGCACCCTTTGGTCCAACGACTAGTTATTCTTCCCATATCTTGTCCCCCTTGCTAAGATACGTACGTCGCCTCTTGGTCTCCGCCATCTTCTCCAAAAAGGAGCCGAGTAAGGTAGCCTCTAAGAAGTTGAGTGCTCTCTTTCTTGTCGCCCATCACCCCGATGAGAATGCTGACCGATAGAATATTGGCTTTGCGTTCTTCCAACGGTGTATTGACGCCCTGGATTTTACGGTCGATATTCAATGTGGAGGAATGATTTCTATCATTGCCATCGCCCTTGGGTTTAGGGAGCAATTTAAGTTGTTGACTCCCATTGTTGAAAAATCCTTACCTTAACTTGGATTGCTTAGATAACGTGGGTTGGATCGACTATACATCCGAGCAGGAGCGGTAAGTTTGGAAGTTAAAGGTGGCACATAATTGTTACTTGCCTAACCCAGAGGTGACCCAGGTTGAATACGAGGGGGTGACGTATGGATTCTTCCATAGGAAACCCCCGGGAACATCCAACAGAGTGCGAGCAACTTGCTCCTCTTCTCCAAAGAGGGGAATCTAGTACTACTCGTCGTGCTTCTACTTCTTCCTCTCCTTTGATTTTGAGGTGGCCTTTGCATGTCTTGCTCTAAAGCTAGTTCTCATGATAATGTGATGCATGACATCATAGAGTTGCATAGTATGATGGTTAAATCTAATGTAGTTTACCAATACCATGTGGAAAGTGCCAACATTAAGCCTTAAATCAACTATCCTCATGAGCCACCTCAACATGGGCCGATACCGGGTTGGAATAAGCGCCAACCCACGTACCTGTATTGGCCCACTCGCGACCGATCATATGATTGGAGGGCACCCGGGGGTTCAAACCCCATGCCCAGCTATCCCCACCCTTACGGTGCTTGGACGCCAGACTACTTAGGTGGTTGGGAACCTCATGCTCCCGCCCCTCAAGTCTTTATGGCTCGATGCCACAACCTCCCCCCTTCGAGAGAAGGTCCATCTCACTTGGACGCGGACTAGTTCCTCTTGCCCCGCTCCCCCTTTATGTGTTTCCTATATGTGCATCGAGGACGATGCTTTGATAGTTGGGGGGTGTTTATCATTTGCTTTTGCTTGAAGGATGTGACTTTTGATGGTTTAAGGTGTCTTTTTGGGAGCGAGTCTTGGAGAGGATGTATGCTAGTTTGGAATCCAGGGAATGATAGGGAAATGTGCTTACATGTTGATGCTTGGTGGATTTGGATGGTATTTGATGACTTATTCCCTTGTAATATATGTACATATTTTTCTTTTATTTTCTTTCATTTATTTTGATGTATATATGATCTTGATTTTCTTTTATTTTTATTTTCTTCTTGGCTTTCTTAATCATTAGTGTTGCATGTAGTTTAGTGGCGTGTAGCATAGTTGCATAGCATGTTAGACTTGCATGTAGTTTTCATAATTGCATCTAGGATTTTCTTTTGGTAGGTTGCATATAGGATAAAAAAATTAATAATAATAAAAAGATTTTGCATCACTAGGTCAAGGAATGACTCTATATGACGACTTTAGAGGTTAGAGGTTGGGAACTTGGCTTTTGAGTAAGGGTGAAGTAGCCTAAGTGTCTTATGTTCTTGTTAGGAGTATTAGGGGTGCTTTAAGCCTGGATGTGTAGGTCTTGTTACAAATAGACCAATCAATTGTCCGAGACTTGCATTTAGCGTGACAACGTATCTCCATTTCGCAATAAAAAGTTTTTGCTCTCTCCTTTGACCTTGGATAAGTCCTTTAGTGACCTTGAGAACCATTCTAGCTTGATAAAATGCAAATCTAGTAGCCTTTGAAGAATGACATATAAAAAAATGAGAAACGTATTCGAAAAAATAATGACAAAACAAGTGGTGCATTAGAGCCTCCAAAGCTAGTAGCCTATTGTTATCAAAAATTCATGCATTTGGCCTCTAAAGATGCTCTAATGCCTTTGGTATGAGCTACCTTACCCTCTTATCGCGTCTCACATTGAGTGCTTAGTACTGTGCCTCAGAAATAAGACTATCGAGTGAGTGGTGGACCGCATAAGTAATAAAAGAAGGGGCTATATTGTGAACTTGTGGTGCATGATTAGTACAAGGTTAAGCGAGTTTTTCTGTTTTGTGGGGAAAGGCTTTACTGTAGAACAATAAGGGCTTGTGTGATAGTTTAGGGACCTTTAGGACGATCATTTCCTTTGCACACTAGCTTAGGCCACCCCCTTCGACCCCTAATTTATGGATAAGAAAGGATGGTTATCAGCCTTGAAAGATGGTCGGGATGTCCTATAATCTTCACACCTCTCCTGAGATGAGGACTTTGACTTAGTGATGCTCATTCTAGTTTTAGTGCATGCATATTTTTTTTGGGAATGTTAATTGCTTGAGGACAAGCACTTGGCAAGATTGGGGGAATTTGATATGTGAGCTTTATGCTCATTATTTAGGAATAAATCTAGGTCATATAGATGCATTTAAGGTCATATAGTTCCCTTTTTGTTACCTTTTGCATCATTTCGCATACTTTGCATGCTTGCATTAGTTTTAGACAATTTACATTTAGGAATAGTTTGCATTGCATATGCATCCCCCCTCCCCTATCTAATTTCCCCTAGAGTGTTGTTTGATAGATTTTAAGGAAAAGCGGTAAGATGAGGGGAGCAGTCGCTCCACTGTCTAAAGAGTAATCACTCCATGAAGCACTCTTTGGAGCAGAAGAGGCGGGAACTCAAAGTGGAGGGAGAGCAAGCCAGGAGTGAACGCTCCAGTGTTGGAGCGGGCACTCCAGATTAGAAGGAGCAGACGCTCCATATTATAAGAAGCGGACACTCCATTGTGTCTAGGCAGCAACTCTATTTGGCTTTTTACGGCTTTGCCCTTAATATTACGGGGGTATGTAAGCCCGTATTTGCAATAATCAAATACCTAATTTCATTTTCATAATATTTTAGCTTTAATTAGAGAGAGATTCTAAAGAGAGATCTTGAACTTCTAGTGAGAGAAACTAGATCTTTAAATTGATGTTGTTGATTCAAAACTTTATTAATGGAGATTTTTGGTTGATCATCCTCTACGTTTGAGTATTATTTCTTACCTTTCTCTTGATTATATTACTATTTAGTTTTACTTTTTTTTTGCTAAGTAAGGATTATATTTGATCACCAAAACATTTACAACCAAAAAACATTCCAAGGAAGAGACAAACCAACTAGGTTGGACCCCCTTAAACCAAGGAAGAAACCAAACAACAAACTAGTTACATATAGGCAAATCATAAGTAAGCTTTCTTATCCAGTCTCTCTCTCTTCTTGTGATTTTTGTGAGGAACAATACTATAAACTCTATCTATACATGCTCTTTGTATCCTATTGACACGAACATAAATTCTTTCCACTTTGCTATTCCACATAGCATCATATCTTGCCATCCATATCTGATAAACAGTGGCATTGAGCACATCAATATGGATTCTTTTGAAATCTGAATCCTCTTCCTCTGTGTATCTTCAAAATATTGTTACTAGTATTATCTCCAAAAGTATCCATCTGCATCCATCTAGCAATCTAAAGAGCAATAGCTCTACCAAACTCACGGGAGAAAAATAAATGAGGGTGAGTTTCATCCCTAATACCACGTAGCTTACAAAGAGGATATGTAGCTATGACAATTTTAAACAATCGCTCAGTGGTATGCAATCATTCATTCATAACAAGCCAACATATGAATCTATGTTTTGGTATTAACAACCTATTTCACACAAAACATCCCAGTTCACCTTGGGATAATATCCCACTAGTTGTTTGTAACAACTTTGGATTGAATAGTTTTACAAAGTACTCAATTGTTGTTTAGTGAAAACTGATTTCAAAGACTCCTTGACCTATAAGATTTTGCGTTAATATCAGCTGTTGTCTTGAGGGGGAACATATGACCACCAATTAGCATCTTGAATATAAATTGCATTAATCCATCTGAGCCACATAATGTCCTTTTTGGTAGAGACAGTCCTACCATACCTTCCTAGAGCAGCAATATTCCATTGAAGAATCCTTCTCGCACCCAAAACACTAGAAATTTTTGAAGTACATACTTGATCCCACTGGATGTTTCCAGGTCATTCTAACATTGATTAAAGCTTGATCAGTTGTTCATTAGCATTATTAGTATGATTTCTACCATCGATGAACTTCCACTGTCGATTCAAGCTTTTTCTTTAATCTTCAAATGGTCAGTGAGTAGTTTACTAGTTGGGGGACGAGGATTACCTTGTTGCTCATGTGTTGACCATAAAAGTCAAGCTTGAGGGGTTAGAATTAGGTGAGATTGTGTTGCCTAGCTTATTTGATTGTCTTATTTGATTGATTGATCACTATTTGAACATAATTTGGGAACACAAGGGGAAGGATAGAGAAATGAAGCCTTGAGTTGACCTTAGGCTAGTCAAATGGTTTACTTTACCATGAGAATGGGTGTTTGACTTGCTAGGACTCTATTTTATTCCTATAAGTTGTGGAAATACATGATTAGTTGATTTTACCATGAGAATAGGTGAGATCGGTCGATTAGATCGTCTTAATTATCTTGAGAAAGTGATTGGAAACATTTATGTGAAATCGTCCCTTAATCGACCCTAATGAATCCCCTTGGCTTGAAAATTGGTTAATACTTGGTTAGCTTGTGATTCTTCCATCCCGAGTGTTCCTTTTATAGATTTTAAAGTCAATCATTTAGTTCATTAGCTTATTAATTAGTTCTTAGATTCTTAGTTGATTATTAATCTCAAAAAGTCCCAAAAATAGACTTAACTCGCGTAATCAAAACTCATTCATTCCACTGACCAATATAAACTTGATAATTTCAAAATTCCAATATCAAAATGACCCATTCCAAGATCCAACTCATAATTTCAAAACGTGACATTCAAACTTTAATAACAATAATAATAATAATAATAATAATAATAATAATAATATAAAAAAAGGACAAAAATCATACAACCTACAAGAAATTAGTGGGCAACCGAGATACAATCTGGGCACCCACTCCTCTAGCTATAGCAAACCATATCCTAGTGAAAATATGGGCAGCAGCACGTGCCTCTATGTCCTGTGTCTTCGAGAAGTTCCGAACCCGTTTCAGCAATGCAACAACCACCTTATCCAATTCCCCAAGAGAAGAAAAGGAAAAGGGAAGGAAGTCATACCCAATTACTTGACACCGAGCTTCATACTTGACCCGCTTCCGATGAGCCGCATCAGCAACAACACGTCCAGGAACAAAATCAGACAACCCAGACTGGGTCAAGGGAGAAGACGCAGTCAAGTCGACACACACATCATGACCACCATCCCAAGAATAAAGAAGCACATCTGCTGGCCTGAGAGACCCGTCGTTCCCCACAGACAGTCTAATGTCAACCTCCTTTCTTGCCGAAATCCCAGACCGATAGCAAATATCAACAAGAGTATCTCGAATGACATTATGCCGATATTTAATACCCACCATAGAAGCACACGACACCGCATGATCACCAAAAACATCCCCAGTAAAAACCCTGGAGCAAGCAGAGCACGGCATCGAAGTAGAGAATAAAGGAACACCCAACCGTTAACACGACACACTCCGATAAGTTTTAGGGTTCATCTTCTGACAACCCTGAAATAGGAACTGCCCGAAGCCAATCCGAGGTGTGATCCCCCTGTTGTGACTTCCACAAAGCTAAATGCCGAGAAGATAAAGAGAAAGTAGATTCTGCAGATGTAGTAACCTTTGTGAAGTATATATCTGCCAATTTCTTCATAAGTTTAGGGGCAGCGACAAAACTAGGATTACTTAAAATGTCAGACTCCACAGTTCTATTAAAAAGACTCAACGCATCCTCAAAGGCACGTCCACAACCAACAATACCTGCAGGACGTAAAAGCTTATCCTGTAAACCAGCAGACTGCAAACGAGACGCGAGATAAGCATAATGCCGAACATCACTCGCGCAATAAACACCAAGTCCTCCAAAGGCAAAAGGTAGGGTAGCAAGACGTCACTGCCAATCGCCAAAACCAGGCCCCAAAGCAGTAACAATACGCTCCAAAGAAGACCAAAGAGCCCCATCGAAAGAACGATGAGCCTCATCAAAGACACAAGGAGGAAAAATATACAAGGCAAAATATAGTTTTGAAATGCCCGTACATGCCCTAAGAAGCAGCAACTCACACTGCGGATCATCAAGCTTAGCAACCTTATCCATAAGCGTAATGGTCTTGGACACTCTCTGCATCACAAGCTCCCCACTGAAAACAGAGTCGGAACTGGCGGGGCCGCCAAGCAATTTTACACCACTCAAAGGTCGTGCAATATCAGGGGGAAAGACACCAACAAGCCTACTACGAGGGTCTTCGACAGGCCAAAAAACCTCAGTCTTTCCTACATTGAGATGTAGCCCGGAACTAGGCCCATCCTCCATAATCAACTCCAAAATCTTCCCCACGACCAAGGTATCACCAATAATGGTGCCATCATCCAAATACCACGCCTGAAAACTGACGTCAAAAGAGTCTCTGATTTTACACACCAAGGGATGTAAAACCAAAGCAAAAAGCAAAGGACCAAGGGGATCACCCTGTTGCACCCCCTGAGATGACCATAAGGTGTGCTCTCCATAATAAAACCTGGGTGGATTAGAGTAGCAGAACTCAACCCAACGCGAAATGCTCGGACAACGAAGACGAACTTCACGAAACATGATCTCACGATCAACTAAGTTGAAAGTATTTTGAAAATCCACCAACAACATAGAAAGACCGATATCATTGCCCCAATCCTCAATCAACCTGTTTACAGCATGAAGATTTGCCTCACCACCTGCAGGAACCCCAACACCAAACTGAAGATCAACAAAATAACCTGTCAATGATGACCCTACCAAAACAGCCCCAACCTTCGAAACCAGACGTCGCCAAATAGTACCCACGGCTATCGGACGAATACCACGACCCTGCTTGACAAGAGGAGTGAGAGGAGCACTGGCAATATATTCACCTAAAATCGTAGGACATTTCCCTGATAGAAAAAGATTAACCACCTGCGAAATAGAGGCAACTAACTCATCTGAAATAGCCACCGCAGCCCCACTCAAACAATCCCTAAGGTGCTGAGCTCGAAAACCGTCCCTACCACAAGCTGTACCACGTGGAAAACTCGAAATCCGATCCAAAACAACAGCAGACGAAGCAATGAGAGGATGGTGGTCAATAGGTATATCTGGCAAGGAAGGAGCTGTGAAGAAGGGTGTTTAGACTGTAAAATCGCATGAGTGACATCAGAATAAGGAGCAATGCCGGAAGAAGAAAGAACCCGAACTGCAGTTGTATAATGACCATCACAAATCTTCCTCTTACACTGCTTGATATTGCGTTCATCTAAATCAAAGTCCTCCTCATCAGCCTCTGATAGAGTAGGAGAATCCTCTGCCAAGGTTTCTTTGACAAGGTGCAAACTACCACCCTGAGTACCCCAAGAACAAATAGCACGGGAAATACTTTCTTCCTAACGCTGACTCTTAATATCAGACTTACACTCAAGATTACTCCGTGGGCGAAAAGTTTTAAGAGTGCAAAGAGGTAATACTAACAAAGAGACCCAACAAGACATGCATCAGGTTTAGAAATAACCTTATCAAGAGCACCTTTCAGAAACCCGAGAGAACCCCAAACGACACTTCAGAGGGATAGACTTCACAGTGCGAAATCCCTTGGAGAACAAACAATCAAGAAGAGCCACATCAAAACTACCAGAATGATCATGCAACGAGCCATCATCATGTCCAAGCTGCACAGCTAAAGAAGGAACCTGTGGCTTTGGGATGTCATAAAGCAGAAACCTAAAATAACCATCACCCACATCAGGAGGTGACACAAAATCTGCACCCCGACCATGACGACACCTAATACGATGAGTATGGGTTTTGAAACAAACCCCACATAACCAAATCCCATACGAGCAAAAGTGACCTCTGTTGCGGTAAAAACAGACAAATGATTAGAAAGAGCGAGCCGGGTAGTATCACATGCAGCAGAACACAATAACGACCACGAAGGTGTGTGATCAACGAAGTCTTAGTGAGTCCATTTCCACCACCATCTTGACACCCACTAAAACCTACAAAAGGACATTGAAACCGCACAACCGTCATAGGAACCACCCAAATCAAAATCACTCACCAAACAAACCACACAAAACAAAATGCCAAATCAAAATCACCACACAAACCACCCAAAACAAAACGGTGTCACGCTGCTATGTTGATGAAGAATGAAAGTGATGTGTTGCGTATGTCATAAGCCATGAAATGGTAAAGTGAACACCGCTAAATCAATACTTGTTCAAAATACACAGCCATGGATAATGATTATAAATGATGATTGAATGTACCCTCCACCGAAGATGTTTATGATTGAAGAATGATTCACGCTAAAATATCACGCTCAAGCCACGCTGTAGGAATCATAGAACTTGCCAAAACCTCCGCTGCATCGAAGCCAAAACCCAGAATCACTGTAGTATCGCACCGAAAACCACGCTCAACCCACTGCAGCGTGCGCTGAAACAGAAACGGACCCACCAAACGCTGCACGGAGACGACCCAGAAACTGTTGGACCTATGATGTGGAATCGAAGAGACTACTTCAAATTATGAATGCATACGCAATTTTTGGGTATGGTTAATTCTTCGAAACAAGGCTATGGGAGTTAAGAGTTCAAGCTCAATGCAACATTTTCGCCCATGTTAAGGTGGATTGAAGATGTGTTCCAAGAAGAGTCCAAGAGTGGCGTCCAAGTTGATTCAATTTGGAGTCTTAGTTATTTTATTTAAGTCATTTATTTTCAGCAAAATAAAAGGGCCGATTTGTCTACTGATTTTCGGTTCTATTTAGGAGTCCTAGTTGAGTTGTAATTCCTTTTTGATAAGAATTGATTTAGCTAAGGAATAAGGAAGAGATGGACATGTAAATAAGATAGAAAGGGCCGAAATCTCTATCATATCTTATGAGATTATCTTCCTTATTTTTATCTTTATCTTTTTCTAAAATCTAAGGATTAAGATATAAATGCTTTCTAGATAGTTTTTTGGTTTCCTAATGATACTAGAAGTAGTCTAGTATATATAGGCGCCTGTTTTCATTAATAAAGGTAGAGATTATTTTGAGTTAAAACTTTCGTTTAAGAGTTTAATTTTTGTACAATTATATTCGACCATTTAGTAATGTTCAGGAGTGATTATTATTGAGTGTTTAATCTAATTAATTCCAATAGTCGTTTAAGTGAGATTAAGAGTTAATAAAACTTTCAGGAGAGTTAGTTTTAATTATCATATCCGGTTACTTTGTTCCTTGTTTTCGGATTTAGGAAAATTAAACCTAAATTCCTTGACTTGGATTTCATTGATTGAGACTCTTGGAGTAGCAATTATATCAAGTGGTATCAGAGCTACGGAAAGAATTTTGGCGTGAAATTTGGTGGGAACTCTAAAGACACATATGAGAGTGTTGTGTCAAAATTTCATTGAATTTGGCGGAGAAACGAAGTCGCAACAACGTTCGACATCAGACGAAAATTCCTGGCAGTTTTGCGAAAATTTAAAGTAAATTTTGAATGACTCGATCTCCCTCAAGAAAGCATCTTTTTGGGTTATTCTTGCGCCTAAAATAGTTTATTTCAAGTCTAATTTACTGACCTAAAATTTCGTAGAAGTTGGAGTTCGTTTGGTATAGTTTTGAGATAGTTCTTGTGAGTCGTGATATTTTGGTCCGAATCTGGCGCGACTGAGTTTGAAAAATTACAGTGAGCAGCCTACTTCTAATTTTTCAGTGATTCCAGTTGGATATGTTTCTTAACATCCAATATTTACTTGTGTTAAAATTTGGTAATTTTTTTCGACTTGTGGAATCTGCCCGTTTATTATTGAAGTTAGGTCAGTTTTTATGGGTTTTTCTGGACAGTGTTAGAGAACTTGTTTTGTCACGAATCATGAGGGACTGGTCTAAGTACTTTAAGACCCTTCATACTCTTGGCTTTGAGAGTGCTATTATGGTCCTAGAAGATATAATTGCAAATACTTTTCTCACAAAGATGGAAAGAAGAATTGTTGAAAGGGAATTATCAGTTCTAATATATGCGCAACAACTTTAAGACAAAAAGAAAAAATTAGAAAAGCAACAAAGGGAAAAGGAATTTAAGGAACTTATGGAAAAACTTGAAAGATCAATTTTGATTCCCAAAGTACTAGTCGAAGCAGTCAAGATTCTTCCTAATTTTTCCGAGTCTACTCTAGAATTACCTCAAATTGTTGAAGAAGTTGCTAATGAAATAGAAAAGATTGATGTTCCTATGCCTCAACCAAGACAAACTAAGGTTGAATGATTCGACACCATCTTTGAGAAACTTCCAACTTGGAAGGATCATACTTTTGGAGTTGAGAAAGACAAATATATTCCTTTTGATGATATTCTAGAAGATCCATCTATTTTAAAAGGGGTGCGTAATTCATGCTTCTTTATTGATTATGACGATCTTTATAGTTCAAAGGAAACAGAAGTCATGGAGTCCACTGTTCTTGTTCTTGATTATTCCTCCAGATTTGATAAAATTCGAGGTCGAATTTTTTTCAAAGAAGGCGAGTATGATGTGGAATCGAAGAGACTACTCCAAATTATGAATGTATATGACATTCGCAATTTTTGGGTATGGTTAATTCTTCGAAACAAGGCCATGGGAGTTAAGAGTTCAAGCTCAAACATGTTAAGGTGGATTGAAGATGTGTTCCAAGAAGAGTCCAAGAGTGGCGTCCAAGTTGAGTCAATTTGGAATCTTAGTTATTTTATTTAGGAAAAATTGTTTTTAATAAGCCAACCTTTGGCCTGTCTTCTAATAATAAGTCAACCATTGAGTAATCCAGAAATAAGTAAAGCTTGTATGGGTATTCACTCTTAATAAGTTCGGGTGACCGGTAACTTGAACAATAGGTTGTTTTTTTTTGGACTTTGCTTCCCCTTTTGACCACAACTACGAATCACCACCACCTACTCACCGCCACCAAAACCACCTTGACCAGCCACCTTACCTCCACCTTCTTCAATAACCACCCCTAACACTCCACCCTAAACACCCACCCCAGCCCCTAAACCCAGCCGGAAACCACCCTTTCCCCACCAAAGGCCCAACCCCAGCCCTAAACCGGACCCTCAACCCAGCCTAAACCCTAACACTCCACCCTAAACACCCACCCCAGCCCTTAAACCCAGCCGGAAACCACCCTTTCCCCACCGAAGGCCCAACCCCAGCCCTAAACCGGACCCTCAACCCAGTCTAAACCCTAACACTCCACCCTAAACACCCACCCCATCCCCTAAACCCAGCCGGAAACCACCCTTTCCCCACCGAAGGCCCAACCCCAGCCCTAAATCGAACCCTCAACCCAGCCTAAACCCACCATTCCACCACCAGCCAAAAAAACAGGGCTTGAATCAAAATTGTTTGGTGTGACGAGAAGAAAGAGAAAGGTGTGAGAGAGAAGGTCGGACCGCCGGTGAGAAGGGTTGTGAGAGAAAGAATGTGTGGGAAGGTGAGGGGTAGCGAAACAGGGGGTGGGGAAGGGGAGGGGCGAGTGGTGGTGGTCGATGAAATTCCCAGCGGAAGGAGACTGAGGAGAGGGAGGAAACGGAGGACGGTCGGCGCCTCGGGCTGTTGTCGCCGGTGGCTACTGTTGAACAGCCGGCAGTGAGTAGAAGTACAGGGAAGAGGTCTGAGAGAAGGAAGGAAGAGTTGATGGGGAGGAGAGAGAGAGAGAGAGAGAGAGGGAGGAAAATGTGAAAAAGAAATAAATTTTTTTAATTTAAACCAATCAAAACACGCCACGTGTACGCATACCTACAATAACAGGTTAGCAACAAGTCATGACTTAATTTTGAAAGATCAATTTATAAGGTTTACTTATTCCTGGATTACTCAATGGTTGACTTATTATTAGAAGACAGGCTAAAGGTTGGCTTATTAAAAACAATTTTCCCTTTTATTTAAGTCATTTATTTTCAGCAAAATAAAAGGGTCGATTTGTCTACTGATTTTCAGTTCTACTTAGGGTTTCCTAGTTGAGTTGTAATTCCTTTTTGATAAGAATGATTTAGCTAAGTGATAAGGAAGAGATAGGCATGTAAATAAGATAGAAAGGGCCGAAATCTCTATCATATCTTATTAGATTATCTTCCTTATTTTTATCTTTATCTTTTCCTAAAATCTAGGGATTAAGATTTAAATGCTTTGTAGATAGATTTTTGGTTTCCTAATGATACTAGAAGTAGTCTAGTATATATAGGCGCCTGTTTTCATTAATAAAGGTAGAGATTATTTTGAGTTAAAACTTTCGTTTAAGAGTTTAATTGTTTTGCACAATTATATTCGACCATTTAGTAATTTTCAGGAGTGATTATTATTGAGTGTTTAATATACTTAATTCCAGGAGTGGTTTAAGTGAGATTAAGTGTTAATTAAAACTTTCAGGAGTGTTAGTTTTAATTATCATATCCGGTTACTTTGTTCCTTGTTTTCGGATTTAGGCAAATTAAACCTAAATTCCTTGACTAGGATTTCATTGATTGAGACTCTTGGAGTAGCAATCATATCAACCTACTACACAGACGTGCCGGAGACGTTATGGAAGCCTCGACCCCAACAACAACAACAACAACAACAACAACAACAACAACAATAATAATAGCAATAATAATAACAAAAATCAATTTAATACGCAACTTATATTCAAATCTCATAATCATAATTTTACATAGTCTACTATTTTTCTCAACGGAACCAGAGTTTTAATAAACATCAAAATTACTTCGGATAACGTTAATATCAACTATGAAGTTCCGTCTACGAAGTATTGAATGATAGTTCCGATTTACAAAAGATGGTTTATCGAGAGAATTAGTACCTCATATTATCACCCAAAATTTAAACAAGAGACTTAACAATACTAGTGGATTGAAACACTCTTTTGAAATCCAAAGTAAGGTAGTCATAAATACGAAACAAAAATTCAAAAGGTATGAATTGAGTCGTTATTTAAATATGTTTTTAAGGTAAAGAAAGGACAAAAGGAAAAGTAAAACTAAAAAAAAAAAAAATTAATGAAATGTCTGATTCATAATTCCTAAATGAATTACTTTCATTTGTTTTGCAAAAAAAAGTAGCAGGTTCACGAAGAGGGGAAAAGAAGGAGACGGAGGAGAGAAGAATAGGAAGAAGGAGAGGGTGGCCGCCCTCCGGTCGGCCGACATGCCAACTCCAGCCTTGGCAGTGGCCAGGTCGTTCCCGAACAATATTGGGCCTGGGGCAAACTTAAAAAGTGGGCCCTTGACGTATTAGAAACTAAAGAAAATATGTGATGTAAAATTGCTAATTAACAGTAAATTTTATATATAAATCAAACAGAAAAAAAATTACAATCCATAAAAACAAAATGAATTTCAGCATACAATAACTTACTAAAAATCATTTCCTTCGTTCATTTCTTGATGCAAAATTATGATAGTGCCAACAAATTTGAGCATACAAATTACCCAACATCAATGCTTTTCAAAAAATTATTTAATTGAAAAATAATAATGAAAATGTAGAATAAAAATGTTTTCCTTGCCTTTCCCAAGGTAACCCCACTAAACTGGACTACATTTTTGCTGGATTTTAGTTTTGCTGAGTCTCGTCTGCCATGATAATTCTACAAAACTGATTCAAATTAAAAAACTTTAGCAAAACTAACTCTCAACAATTGTAAAAGTGACTTACCCAATTAGGATCGCCGATTATCAAAACGCCAAATCAAAATTCTCAAGTTCTGCCTCTTCTTTACTAATGCAAAATTCTGAGAAAAAAGAGGGATTTTAAATATTGTAATTGCTTATTTCAATGGGGGAACATGGGAAATTTGCAAGAGAATTTCGAAGAAAAAAAGAGGGATTTTGATAACCCAAAATATAGAAGACTTATAGTTAGGGATCTAATAATGGAGTTTTTATTGGAAATCTTCAGTAAATGAATCACATTTATGGCAATTATTGGGAAAACAAGTAAATGAATATCGTGAACTGCTAATATTCGATTATTGTTCTCTTGTTTTACTAAATGAACTATTAGTAAATGAATAACATTGATGGAAGTTATTCGTGCATTTCTTTCCTTTTCAGAATTGAGATAATGGGCCCTAGCGGCGGCGCACCACCAATAAGGTTTGATTTTTTTTATTTTCTGGTTTCAAAAGAATGGGTGATAGAATGAAAGGTTGGATCTTGCCTAATGATGGTTGGAGTGAAGAGATGGTGATGGTAATGGTTAGAAGAGTGATATTTATAGGAGGTAGGAAGGAATCCAAGAACGAGAGAAGAGACAATCATGGCTAAGATTGTGCATTCAGTCAATTAGGGAGGAATTAAAGGTTGCAAATGACATAAAATGGGTAAAGGTAAGGGTTGAATGATTTTCAATTCAATTGGTATGAAGGAGCAAATTTTGGAATTTCCATATAGAGAACCAATGGTTCACGCCAGTTTTCATGGTATTGCAAATTTTTTTTAGTATAATTTTTTTTCTGAAATAAACCTTCAAAATATGATGGACCCACTAGGTAAATTTAAATCATGAAATACTTCATGTAACTAAAGTTTAATGTTAATGAAAATTGATTTTAAAATAATAATTAAAATAAACTAGTGCCAAGGGTGATAAAATTTAAGGAAAATTTGTGAAAACCCCCCTGCAAGTTTCCACTATTTGTGAGAAACCCCTTGCAAGTTTTTTCTGTGAAAATAACACCCAATAAGTTAACAGACTTAGAGCATCTACAATGGTCTAGCTACTTTCTATGTTGCTAGCAATGCCACCTCACAAGTTCTAGCTATATTACCATTTTCTCCATTGGGTAAGCAACAATGTATGTAGCTAAATGTTTCCTACCAACATCAATTTTTATTCTTTAAATCATGAGCATTTATTGCTCTTTCCTCTTTGATCTCAATTAAGCTAGTAGCTTGTTTTGGCTACCTAACTCAAATAAGCTACAATGTCCAATGGTCAGCTATTAGCTTGGAGTATTTTTATATTTGCAAGCTAGTCCTTATACACAACCATTGTAGATGCTCTTAGTGGTTGCATCCCCTAAACCCTAACTCCGTTAAATATTCCCGTTAAGTGGGGCCCACTTGTTCATTTCCATCCTAAAATACTATGAAATTATATTAATACCCTTCAATTAAACCCCCAAACTGATTTCCCTCTCTCTCTCCTCCCCAATTAATTTCACTCTTTAGAGTCATTTACCATTCTATTCCCCTGTTTTCACCACCCCACCTGCTTGAGAATATACAGCATTCACATGCACCACGATCATGAAATCCATTCACTACAGGTGCTCAACCGACATCTCGGAAGCAATCCTTGAGCATCATGGTCTTCTCCAACCCCATTTACCTCTGTAACTCTGTGGAAACCTTGAACATTCCAAATTTTAGTAGAAACCTGAGTGAGTCTACGACACTGCTTGAACAAGATGAATCCTCAAGTGAATGGAAAACTTCAGTACGGGAAAAATTAGAAGGTGGTCACAAACCATATATTATCATACGAGACATTTTTCCATAAACTGTTGCATCTCCGGATCATTTACTTTTATAAGACTAGTTGGTTGGACCCAATATGTCACATACTTTACTACATACAGATTCTTAAAGAAACAATGATTTCAATGGAAGTTGCTGCGTGCAGGCTGCGTGGCAGCTGTGTGCAGGCTGCGTGGCTGCTGCGTTTGCCTGGCCTGGTGGCTGGGCAGCAGCGCTGCCAGCCACTGTTCTATCAAAAAAAAATTGTTTTTCCTTTTAATTTTTTAATCACAAAATCTTTTATGATTTTAAAGATATATCTTTTGGTTATTGAAATATGATTTTAATAGCTAAAAGTATTCCATGTTTTAAAAGTTAATATCTTTTGGTTATTGAAATATGATTTTAATAACCGAAAATCTTTGATGATTTTAAAGTTATATCTTTTGGTTATTAAAATATGATTTTAATAACCGAAAAATCTTGTGAGATTTAATGATTAAAATCTTTTGGTGATTAAAATATGATTTTAATAACCTAAAAATCTTTTAATTAATATCTTTTGATTATTGAAAATCAAAAAAATATGATTTGTTTGAGAATATTAAGCAATTCCAATTATCTTTTATTTTGACTAGGTCATAAGATAAATCCATAATCTGATTCTTTAATCTAATTAAAATTATTTTGGGAAAAGATAATATCTTTTAGTTAGTTAGATTTACTAGCTTAAATGTTTTATCTTCTTGCTTTAATTAAGAATATTTGATATTTTAATTATTGGCAAGCATGATATGTGATATTATTATTTGGCAATTAATATGTGATATTTTGATTATTGCAATGATAATATGTGATATTATTTTGGGTTTATAATATGTGATATTATATGGAAATTCATTTTGATTATTCGATTATTGGCATGAATAATATATGATTTTATTATATGGCAATTTTATATATTTGATGTAATTGCTATAATAACTAGTAAGATGACTAGTATGACCCAATAAAATAATCAAAATGGTTTTGGACTTTAAGTAAAGTTGATGGGTGTATGTGAGGTGATAAGCTCTGTCTAGGATTAGGAAGGCTCTCCCCAACGTCCTGGGTAACTTCCTTACCTGGGAGCTATAATCTCCTTGGCAATCACTCATCAACTAAGAATTACAATTGTTGTAATTAGTAAAATTTTATGTTAAGAAGATAAACTCTGTCTAGGATTAGGAAGGCTCTCCCCAACGTCGTGGGTAACTTCCTTACCTGGGAGATATAATCAACTTGGCAGTATTATTTTACAATGCTTATAAGTTTATAGTATGTTGGTTATTAATATTGAAGAGTTCACTGATTAATAACAACATAATAAACTTACGTCCCATAAATATTGAGGTTAGCTTTTCCAAACATAAAGTACTTATAAACCCTTAATTAATGATAATAGGTCATGCCTCCGCAGGGTGTTGTCATTAATTTTGGGAAATAAGGTGAAATTGCGAATTTCGCATACTTAGTTTGGTTGTCCTCAACAAAATCATCAAAAGCATTTTGGATTTTGAAGCAAGAGATAGTTAAGCAAGTGATGTTTTCCTATCTAAACAAGAATTATAAAGTGTTATAATTAGTAAAGAGTTTACTTACCTTGAGAATGTAAATTTAAGATAAGGCCTCCGTCTGCTTAGCGTTGCATGTTGATAGGATCTTGTACTCACTTATCAAATTGGGACATTAAAATTGAATGAAGTGTCAAACCTAGAAACCATTGCATGTTTTAAGGTTGTTTCATAAACATAAATTGAACTTTGCCTTTTATTTTTCTGTCTAGAGGTATGATATCACGTATTTATATAGAGTTTTCTCCCTTATTTACAAGCTAATTTGTGCGTCATTGGAGCTCTTGGGAGCTATTTTGTGCTAACTATCGTATATAGTTGTGGTTTTGTGTTTTAGTGTTGAATTGCAGGTTTTAGGGAGTTTTCTCCCTATTCCCGAATCATTTGGAAGCAACCACGGCTTTACGAGATGTTACAAGGCACGTAGGATGGCTCGCGAGCTTTATGGATAGTTTAGGAGGTCCCAAGACCCCTAAACGTGAAGATTAGAGAGCAAAGGAGTCAAAAGGAGTTTTCCGTGTATTGATCGGGCAGAAATAGCCCGATCGGGCGAAGTATTTATGATCGGGTATAAAAGTTGCGGACCCGATCGGGCGAGGATTGCCCGATCGCATCGGGCGAGGAAGCATGTCCCCAGACCCGATCGGGTGACCACCGCCCGACCCGATCGGGTGGAGTGCTGCTTGGTCTCATTCTGCTGCTGCTTTCGAGAGGAACTTGCTGACACATTTCGTCGCCTGGCCCGATCGGGTGACTACCGCCCGACCCGATCGGGTGGGCCGTTTTCTCACTTTATTGCTGCACTGCTGCTGCCAGAGCCCAGAAGTAAAGTTGGGCGAATTTGTATGTGGACCCGATCGGGTACTGTGCTCGGGCCCGATCGGGTCTGGGGTCATTTGTCGCGAATTTCGTCTTTTGCTTTCCGTTTTAATTAGACTTGAGGGGGTATTATAAATACCTTTTTCCTCATTATCTTTCATTCATCTTTTATTCATCTTTCATTAGGTTTTAGACTAGTTTTATTCTTCATTGCTTTTAGTTTAATTCAAACACTTTAGATTAATTTAGAGGTGATCAAACCTATTTCGATTTCAATAAAAGTTCCTGCTTTCCGTCAATTGGTACTCTTCTCTACTCTTTATCTCTTTAATTACTTTGATTGCTTAGTTTATTTATTTAATTGTTCATGATGCAATTCTTAGGATTTCCAATTAGTTTTGTTGTTGTCAATTCGATTATGAGTGAGTAGTTCTCTATCTAGGGTGTTAGATAGGAAAGCCATGTTTATACCATAATTGTGATTTAGATTTCTATCAATTTCTAGGGCTTGATTAGGGTGATTGTGATGTGGTTTGTTCTTATTGAGTAATTAATGTCAGTGTACAATTTCATTGATTGCTTGTGGTTAATAGTTGTTTGCACAGATCCGTCCTACGACTAGAGGCCTAGGACACATCAGTAGTTCTGATTACGTTAGTGAACATACGGCGTATGTTGAACTATGAGCGTTGAGTCTTAACCATAGCTCAACATAGGCTCTAATCCCCCGACTCTTGACTTAGGTTTTGATAGTAGTTGACCCTATTTGATTGGTATAAGCATGGTGGACCGACCTAATACCCTAGACTTTTATTCCATAGTTTAATCCTCGATTTATTCAGTCTTCTGTAGTCTATTCCTTAGTTTAATTAATTCTTATCTGATTTCATCTGGAGTAGCTGAATTGGTTGAATATTAATTTAGAAACTCTGTCTCCCTGTGGATTCGACCCTGCTTCCACTGACTACCTAGTTAGAGGTCTGTAGGTTTATTTTTGAATAGGCGATACGACTAAATCCTATCAAATTTTGGCGCCGTTGCCGGGGGAGACGGCTAGTTCTCTAAGTTTTTATTTAATTATTTGGTCTACTTCTCTGTACCTCATTGGAACTTCATTGTTTCAATCGAGGTACGTTTTACTGCTGCTTTTTGTTCCTTTGTATGCCCAGGTCCCAAAGAAACGGTTCCCCAATTCCAGCGGACCCCGATCTTACTAGGACAATCAGGCGGATCCGAAAGATAAAACAGAAAGAAAAGCAGTCTGTTCAGCTGAACACCTCTGGAACAGACACCTTGAATTCAGTTATGTCAAAATCACTGAAGTCATATGGGGTGCCCAACCCGGATGGTCTCTCCACTGGACCTACTATGCCCACCATTGCCGCAGCAAATTTCGAAATCAAGCCTGGACTCATCAGCATGGTCCAGCAAAATCAGTTTGGTGGGCATCCTACTGAAGATCCGGCAAATCATCTGCAACGGTTTCAACAACTTTGTCGAACCGTTAAACATGCCGGCGTCACTCCAGATCAACTCAAAGTCATGTTGTTCGAGTTTTCACTGAGAGATAGAGCCCAAAAATGGTTGAACGATGTGAAAGAAACCGAGTGGAGTGAGATTTCTGCTGCATTTCTGAGAGAGTATTACCCACCTACTAAAACAGCAGAAATCAGAAATAAACTAGCCACGTTTTTCCAAGAGCCTGATGAAACATTAAGGGAAGCGTGGGCTAGGTTTAGAGATTTACAGAGAGAGTGTCCACACCATAATATGGACAAATGGTTCTTGACGCAGACATTCTACAATGGTCTGCAGCCTCAGACGAAGTGTATTGTTGATTCGTCTGCAGGAGGAGTGTTTTTAGACAAGGAAGTTGATGAGGGTTATGAATTCATATCAAATCTTGCAGCCAATGACCATACATCATCTAGGAGTTTGACTAAGAAGGTACTTGAAGTTGACGCAATTTCATTGCTTACATCTCAGATGGCGCAACTAACTCAACAGCTAATGAAGTCTTCTAGTCCGACACCTCCACCCATGAGTATCAATGCTATGTCTGCAGTAGCACCCATTACCTCATCTTACTGCGAGGTATGTGGTGTTCAGGGTCACTTTGGGCATGACTGTCAGTTCAGTCAATTTCAGATGGAGCAGGCAAACGCCTTTCAACAAAGGCCACAAACCTTCCCCCCTTCACATAACTACCAAAATCCACAAAACTATCAACCTCCACCTCCACAAAACTATCCTAAACCTTCATACCATCAACCCCCACAAAATTTCCAAAGACCACCACCACAAAACTTCCATCATCCCAATAACTTCCAAACTCCACAAAATTTCCACACCCCACCCCCACAAAACAACAACCCACAAGAGCCTAGCAATTCTGAACTGATGAAACTGATATTGTCTATGCAAAAGACAAATGAGGAAACACGGAGGGCCCAGGAGGAAGCAAGGAGGGCCCAAGAGAAGCACATCCAACTTCTCGAGGCTCAAGTTGCTCAGTTGGCAGAATCTAATGCACAGAGGCAGCAGGGACAATTGCCAGGGCAACCAGTTCAGAGAGAACATGTGAATGCCATCACTCTTCGTAGTGGCATTGCATATGATGCCCTTCCAGTGCCCATTGATGAGGTTACCCCGACTGCAGGGAAGAAGAGGGTGGTAGAGGAAGGAAAAAGAAAGAATTCGACGTCTGAAGTCGATTTGTCTGCAGAAGCTGAACAGACAGGGAAGAAAAAGGAGAAGGTTTCTGAAACGCCTTTTACACCAAGGCTACCTTTTCCTCACAGGATGCAACAGTCCAAGGTCGATCAGCAATTGGGTAAGTTCTTGGCTATGGTCAAGAACCTTGAGGTAACGATTCCATTTACAGATTTAATTACCCAAGTGCCTGTTTATGCCAAATTTCTGAAAGACATGATCACTAAGAAAAGAGACTTTGGTGGGGTAGAACGTGTCGCTCTTACTGAAGAGTGTAGTGCTTTTATTCAAAATAAAACCCCACCAAAGTTAAAAGATCCTGGTAGTTTTTCTATACCCTGCCATCTTGGACCTATTTTTATTGATAAGGCTTTGTGTGATTTAGGTGCTTCTGTTTCTGTTATGCCATTGTCTGTTTATAAGAAACTGAACATGGGAGCCCTTAAATGCACACAAATCACTTTACAGATGGCGGATCGTTCTATAAAATACCCTCTAGGTGTTTTAGAGGACGTTCCTGTTAGGGTAGGGAAATTCTATATTCCTGTTGATTTTGTGGTGTTAGATATGGATGAGGATGCCCAGATTCCTATTATCTTGGGTAGGCCGTTTTTGTGTACTGCTGGTGCTGTCATTGATGTCAAGTCTGGGTCTTTAACTCTGAGTGTTGGTGATGATAAAGTGGTTTTTAAACTAACCAATGCTGTTAAGGCTCCTATGCTTGAACAATCTTTTTGCAGGGATAAGGTTTTAGATGAAGTAGGGGTGGAGAAGGTTCAAATTCCACCTAAGGTTGCCTCACCGTCTGGAGGCATTGTCAAGAACATTTGGAGGAGAAAGATGTTTGATGAGGGTGGCACTCACTGCCAAGCCCCTCCTATTTGAGAGAGGGAGGATTATGGTCGTGCGGGACCTTTATAAACCAGCGCTGTGCGAGAGGCAACTCGTATTTTCTTTTCTTTCCCTTTTTCTTTTCTTTTTATTTTTTTTCCTTTTGTGAGCGAGAGTGAGGGTACTAACATTGTTTTTCCTCTTAGCATAGTCCTTATCACCTTTTGGCATTGAGGACACTGCCAAGTTTAGCTTGGGGGAGGAGTTCTGTTTGTATTCCCTATCTCTTTTACTGCTTTCTAGAATAGTTTTACTGCTTTCGGAAAATACTGAAAAAATGAAAAAAAATATGGTTCCCATGACTGGTTTAGTTGCCTCCCTGTGCCCCTTGTTGTGCTCTATTTGAAATTGATTTGACTTTGTTTTCTGGATAGCTGGGCATTTGTGATCTTGAGGCTATGATTTGATGTTTGATTGCTATGATTTCGAGCATTTCTGGATTATATTAGACCACTTTATGCTGCATACCTGAATTGGTTAGACTGTGAGGCCTCTTTGTAGCCTATTGGATTCATATTATTATCCAGTCTATTCTTGTGTGTTAGTTCCTCTTTAGTGGATTGATCTTGACTTTGACTTCGTACTTGTCTGATTTTAGATGACTTGTAGCATGTGCTGTGACAGAGGCGTTCTTTTGTCTTATTCATTGAGCTTCAGAGTGAGTTTTTGATATACTTTTATCCTCCTTAGCCCCGCTGAGCCTAATGACTTGTTTTGTGTTACTTAAACCCCTATTATGAGCCAAAAGCCTTCACTTGATATTATTCCAAGCCTAGCTTGGGGGAGCTTTTGTATGGGTTGAGTTTGAGATTGGTTTGTTGGTTTAGTTTGGTTTTTGAGGAACTTAAAAGTGTATTTGCTGTGGTTTGAGAGTGAGAAAGAGAAAAGAAAAGCAAGTTTAGAGTTGCGTGAATGAAGTTCAGAAAAATGAAAGAAAAATGAAATGAAAATTTGAAAGAATTCTAGTTCTTTCATTCACGTACGTTCGTAAAAGAATATTCGCTCCATTGCTAGAAAATTGGGTTTGTTATGAGCTTTTCATTGATTTATGAGAGTTGGGTTACTTTACATGGTTTTATGGTGATTGTTGGGAGTTGTGTAGGCCATCCTAGGCCTTGTTTGAATGATTTATGCTCCCCCTTTCTTGGTTTTTCCACCACATTACCCAAAAGTATCCCCTACCTCTCGCCTAAGCCCCATTACAACCCTATAAAGTCCTCTTGAGCTTATGTCTGCATTGTTCATTTGATTGATTTCGAGTTAGTCTGTCAAAGTTAAAGAGTATTTCTGCTAATTGAGTCGACTTGACTAGGATGAGCGTCATTGAACCTTCTTAAACACATGAGAGTGTGAGTGGGAAGGGTACTTATGGTCGGGTTGGTGAGTGTTCGGGCACATTCTTTGCCTGCCACAAAATTGAGAGGAGTGACACCCTTGTGAGTGCCTTTTCAGGACTTGTATGCTTTGTGGATGCTTGAGTTTGATAAATTGCTTGAATGATTGGTGGTTGGATGGATTTGATTAGCCAAACTTGAATTTTGCCTGCTTGAACGATTCTTAGTCTTGAAAATGTTTTGAGCTTTGATTGTTTTTATATATGGGGTGAGGTAATCTATTCCATGTTCATGTGCTGTTTGCTTGAGGACAAGCAAAGGTTTAGCTTGGGGGAGTTTGATATCACGTATTTATATAGAGTTTTCTCCCTTATTTACAAGCTAATTTGTGCGTCATTGGAGCTCTTGGGAGCTATTTTGTGCTAACTATCGTATATAGTTGTGGTTTTGTGTTTTAGTGTTGAATTGCAGGTTTTAGGGAGTTTTCTCCCTATTCCCGAATCATTTGGAAGCAACCACGGCTTTACGAGATGTTACAAGGCACGTAGGATGGCTCGCGAGCTTTATGGATAGTTTAGGAGGTCCCAAGACCCCTAAACGTGAAGATTAGAGAGCAAAGGAGTCAAAAGGAGTTTTCCGTGTATTGATCGGGCAGAAATAGCCCGATCGGGCGAAGTATTTATGATCGGGTATAAAAGTTGCGGACCCGATCGGGCGAGGATTGCCCGATCGCATCGGGCGAGGAAGCATGTCCCCAGACCCGATCGGGTGACCACCGCCCGACCCGATCGGGTGGAGTGCTGCTTGGTCTCATTCTGCTGCTGCTTTCGAGAGGAACTTGCTGACACATTTCGTCGCCTGGCCCGATCGGGTGACTACCGCCCGACCCGATCGGGTGGGCCGTTTTCTCACTTTATTGCTGCACTGCTGCTGCCAGAGCCCAGAAGTAAAGTTGGGCGAATTTGTATGTGGACCCGATCGGGTACTGTGCTCGGGCCCGATCGGGTCTGGGGTCATTTGTCGCGAATTTCGTCTTTTGCTTTCCGTTTTAATTAGACTTGAGGGGGTATTATAAATACCTTTTTCCTCATTATCTTTCATTCATCTTTTATTCATCTTTCATTAGGTTTTAGACTAGTTTTATTCTTCATTGCTTTTAGTTTAATTCAAACACTTTAGATTAATTTAGAGGTGATCAAACCTATTTCGATTTCAATAAAAGTTCCTGCTTTCCGTCAATTGGTACTCTTCTCTACTCTTTATCTCTTTAATTACTTTGATTGCTTAGTTTATTTATTTAATTGTTCATGATGCAATTCTTAGGATTTCCAATTAGTTTTGTTGTTGTCAATTCGATTATGAGTGAGTAGTTCTCTATCTAGGGTGTTAGATAGGAAAGCCATGTTTATACCATAATTGTGATTTAGATTTCTATCAATTTCTAGGGCTTGATTAGGGTGATTGTGATGTGGTTTGTTCTTATTGAGTAATTAATGTCAGTGTACAATTTCATTGATTGCTTGTGGTTAATAGTTGTTTGCACAGATCCGTCCTACGACTAGAGGCCTAGGACACATCAGTAGTTCTGATTACGTTAGTGAACATACGGCGTATGTTGAACTATGAGCGTTGAGTCTTAACCATAGCTCAACATAGGCTCTAATCCCCCGACTCTTGACTTAGGTTTTGATAGTAGTTGACCCTATTTGATTGGTATAAGCATGGTGGACCGACCTAATACCCTAGACTTTTATTCCATAGTTTAATCCTCGATTTATTCAGTCTTCCGTAGTCTATTCCTTAGTTTAATTAATTCTTATCTGATTTCATCTGGAGTAGCTGAATTGGTTGAATATTAATTTAGAAACTCTGTCTCCCTGTGGATTCGACCCTGCTTCCACTGACTACCTAGTTAGAGGTCTGTAGGTTTATTTTTGAATAGGCGATACGACTAAATCCTATCAAATTTTGGCGCCGTTGCCGGGGAGACGGCTAGTTCTCTAAGTTTTTATTTAATTATTTGGTCTACTTCTCTGTACCTCATTGGAACTTCATTGTTTCAATCGAGGTACGTTTTACTGCTGCTTTTTGTTCCTTTGTATGCCCAGGTCCCAAAGAAACGGTTCCCCAATTCCAGCGGACCCCGATCTTACTAGGACAATCAGGCGGATCCGAAAGATAAAACAGAAAGAAAAGCAGTCTGTTCAGCTGAACACCTCTGGAACAGACACCTTGAATTCAGTTATGTCAAAATCACTGAAGTCATATGGGGTGCCCAACCCGGATGGTCTCTCCACTGGACCTACTATGCCCAACATTGCCGCAGCAAATTTCGAAATCAAGCCTGGACTCATCAGCATGGTCCAGCAAAATCAGTTTGGTGGGCATCCTACTGAAGATCCGGCAAATCATCTGCAACGGTTTCAACAACTTTGTCGAACCGTTAAACATGCCGGCGTCACTCCAGATCAACTCAAAGTCATGTTGTTCGAGTTTTCACTGAGAGATAGAGCCCAAAAATGGTTGAACGATGTGAAAGAAACCGAGTGGAGTGAGATTTCTGCTGCATTTCTGAGAGAGTATTACCCACCTACTAAAACAGCAGAAATCAGAAATAAACTAGCCACGTTTTTCCAAGAGCCTGATGAAACATTAAGGGAAGCGTGGGCTAGGTTTAGAGATTTACAAAGAGAGTGTCCACACCATAATATGGACAAATGGTTCTTGACGCAGACATTCTACAATGGTCTGCAGCCTCAGACGAAGTGTATTGTTGATTCGTCTGCAGGAGGAGTGTTTTTAGACAAGGAAGTTGATGAGGGTTATGAATTCATATCAAATCTTGCAGCCAATGACCATACATCATCTAGGAGTTTGACTAAGAAGGTACTTGAAGTTGACGCAATTTCATTGCTTACATCTCAGATGGCGCAACTAACTCAACAGCTAATGAAGTCTTCTAGTCCGACACCTCCACCCATGAGTATCAATTCTATGTCTGCAGTAGCACCCATTACCTCATCTTACTGCGAGGTATGTGGTGTTCAGGGTCACTTTGGGCATGACTGTCAGTTCAGTCAATTTCAGATGGAGCAGGCAAACGCCTTTCAACAAAGGCCACAAACCTTCCCCCCTTCACATAACTACCAAAATCCACAAAACTATCAACCTCCACCTCCACAAAACTATCCTAAACCTTCATACCATCAACCCCCACAAAATTTCCAAAGACCACCACCACAAAACTTCCATCATCCCAATAACTTCCAAACTCCACAAAATTTCCACACCCCACCCCCACAAAACAACAACCCACAAGAGCCTAGCAATTCTGAACTGATGAAACTGATATTGTCTATGCAAAAGACAAATGAGGAAACACGGAGGGCCCAGGAGGAAGCAAGGAGGGCCCAAGAGAAGCACATCCAACTTCTCGAGGCTCAAGTTGCTCAGTTGGCAGAATCTAATGCACAGAGGCAGCAGGGACAATTGCCAGGGCAACCAGTTCAGAGAGAACATGTGAATGCCATCACTCTTCGTAGTGGCATTGCATATGATGCCCTTCCAGTGCCCATTGATGAGGTTACCCCGACTGCAGGGAAGAAGAGGGTGGTAGAGGAAGGAAAAAGAAAGAATTCGACGTCTGAAGTCGATTTGTCTGCAGAAGCTGAACAGACAGGGAAGAAAAAGGAGAAGGTTTCTGAAACGCCTTTTACACCAAGGCTACCTTTTCCTCACAGGATGCAACAGTCCAAGGTCGATCAGCAATTGGGTAAGTTCTTGGCTATGGTCAAGAACCTTGAGGTAACGATTCCATTTACAGATTTAATTACCCAAGTGCCTGTTTATGCCAAATTTCTGAAAGACATGATCACTAAGAAAAGAGACTTTGGTGGGGTAGAACGTGTCGCTCTTACTGAAGAGTGTAGTGCTTTTATTCAAAATAAAACCCCACCAAAGTTAAAAGATCCTGGTAGTTTTTCTATACCCTGCCATCTTGGACCTATTTTTATTGATAAGGCTTTGTGTGATTTAGGTGCTTCTGTTTCTGTTATGCCATTGTCTGTTTATAAGAAACTGAACATGGGAGCCCTTAAATGCACACAAATCACTTTACAGATGGCGGATCGTTCTATAAAATACCCTCTAGGTGTTTTAGAGGACGTTCCTGTTAGGGTAGGGAAATTCTATATTCCTGTTGATTTTGTGGTGTTAGATATGGATGAGGATGCCCAGATTCCTATTATCTTGGGTAGGCCGTTTTTGTGTACTGCTGGTGCTGTCATTGATGTCAAGTCTGGGTCTTTAACTCTGAGTGTTGGTGATGATAAAGTGGTTTTTAAACTAACCAATGCTGTTAAGGCTCCTATGCTTGAACAATCTTTTTGCAGGGATAAGGTTTTAGATGAAGTAGGGGTGGAGAAGGTTCAAATTCCACCTAAGGTTGCCTCACCGTCTGGAGGCATTGTCAAGAACATTTGGAGGAGAAAGATGTTTGATGAGGGTGGCACTCACTGCCAAGCCCCTCCTATTTGAGAGAGGGAGGATTATGGTCGTGCGGGACCTTTATAAACCAGCGCTGTGCGAGAGGCAACTCGTATTTTCTTTTCTTTCCTTTTTCTTTTCTTTTTTTTTTTTCCTTTTGTGAGCGAGAGTGAGGGTACTAACATTGTTTTTCCTCTTAGCATAGTCCTTATCACCTTTTGGCATTGAGGACACTGCCAAGTTTAGCTTGGGGGAGGAGTTCTGTTTGTATTCCCTATCTCTTTTACTGCTTTCTAGAATAGTTTTACTGCTTTCGGAAAATACTGAAAAAATGAAAAAAAATATGGTTCCCATGACTGGTTTAGTTGCCTCCCTGTGCCCCTTGTTGTGCTCTATTTGAAATTGATTTGACTTTGTTTTCTGGATAGCTGGGCATTTGTGATCTTGAGGCTATGATTTGATGTTTGATTGCTATGATTTCGAGCATTTCTGGATTATATTAGACCACTTTATGCTGCATACCTGAATTGGTTAGACTGTGAGGCCTCTTTGTAGCCTATTGGATTCATATTATTATCCAGTCTATTCTTGTGTGTTAGTTCCTCTTTAGTGGATTGATCTTGACTTTGACTTCGTACTTGTCTGATTTTAGATGACTTGTAGCACGTGCTGTGACAGAGGCGTTCTTTTGTCTTATTCATTGAGCTTCAGCGTGAGTTTTTGATATACTTTTATCCTCCTTAGCCCCGCTGAGCCTAATGACTTGTTTTGTGTTACTTAAACCCCTATTATGAGCCAAAAGCCTTCACTTGATATTATTCCAAGCCTAGCTTGGGGGAGCTTTTGTATGGGTTGAGTTTGAGATTGGTTTGTTGGTTTAGTTTGGTTTTTGAGGAACTTAAAAGTGTATTTGCTGTGGTTTAAGAGTGAGAAAGAGAAAAGAAAAGCAAGTTTAGAGTTGCGTGAATGAAGTTCAGAAAAATGAAAGAAAAATGAAATGAAAATTTGAAAGAATTCTAGTTCTTTCATTCACGTACGTTCGTAAAAGAATATTCGCTCCATTGCTAGAAAATTGGGTTTGTTATGAGCTTTTCATTGATTTATGAGAGTTGGGTTACTTTACATGGTTTTATGGTGATTGTTGGGAGTTGTGTAGGCCATCCTAGGCCTTGTTTGAATGATTTATGCTCCCCCTTTCTTGGTTTTTCCACCACATTACCCAAAAGTATCCCCTACCTCTCGCCTAAGCCCCATTACAACCCTATAAAGTCCTCTTGAGCTTATGTCTGCATTGTTCATTTGATTGATTTCGAGTTAGTCTGTCAAAGTTAAAGAGTATTTCTGCTAATTGAGTCGACTTGACTAGGATGAGCGTCATTGAACCTTCTTAAACACATGAGAGTGTGAGTGGGAAGGGTACTTATGGTCGGGTTGGTGAGTGTTCGGGCACATTCTTTGCCTGCCACAAAATTGAGAGGAGTGACACCCTTGTGAGTGCCTTTTCAGGACTTGTATGCTCTGTGGATGCTTGAGTTTGATAAATTGCTTGAATGATTGGTGGTTGGATGGATTTGATTAGCCAAACTTGAATTTTGCCTGCTTGAACGATTCTTAGTCTTGAAAATGTTTTGAGCTTTGATTGTTTTTATCTATGGGGTGAGGTAATCTATTCCATGTTCATGTGCTGTTTGCTTGAGGACAAGCAAAGGTTTAGCTTGGGGGAGTTTGATATCACGTATTTATATAGAGTTTTCTCCCTTATTTACAAGCTAATTTGTGCGTCATTGGAGCTCTTGGGAGCTATTTTGTGCTAACTATCGTATATAGTTGTGGTTTTGTGTTTTAGTGTTGAATTGCAGGTTTTAGGGAGTTTTCTCCCTATTCCCGAATCATTTGGAAGCAACCACGGCTTTACGAGATGTTACAAGGCACGTAGGATGGCTCGCGAGCTTTATGGATAGTTTAGGAGGTCCCAAGACCCCTAAACGTGAAGATTAGAGAGCAAAGGAGTCAAAAGGAGTTTTCCGTGTATTGATCGGGCAGAAATAGCCCGATCGGGCGAAGTATTTATGATCGGGTATAAAAGTTGCGGACCCGATCGGGCGAGGATTGCCCGATCGCATCGGGCGAGGAAGCATGTCCCCAGACCCGATCGGGTGACCACCGCCCGACCCGATCGGGTGGAGTGCTGCTTGGTCTCATTCTGCTGCTGCTTTCGAGAGGAACTTGCTGACACATTTCGTCGCCTGGCCCGATCGGGTGACTACCGCCCGACCCGATCGGGTGGGCCGTTTTCTCGCTTTATTGTTGCACTGCTGCTGCCAGAGCCCAGAAGTAAAGTTGGGCGAATTTGTATGTGGACCCGATCGGGTACTGTGCTCGGGCCCGATCGGGTCTGGGGTCATTTGTCGCGAATTTCGTCTTTTGCTTTCCGTTTTAATTAGACTTGAGGGGGTATTATAAATACCTTTTTCCTCATTATCTTTCATTCATCTTTTATTCATCTTTCATTAGGTTTTAGACTAGTTTTATTCTTCATTGCTTTTAGTTTAATTCAAACACTTTAGATTAATTTAGAGGTGATCAAACCTATTTCGATTTCAATAAAAGTTCCTGCTTTCCGTCAATTGGTACTCTTCTCTACTCTTTATCTCTTTAATTACTTTGATTGCTTAGTTTATTTATTTAATTGTTCATGATGCAATTCTTAGGATTTCCAATTAGTTTTGTTGTTGTCAATTCGATTATGAGTGAGTAGTTCTCTATCTAGGGTGTTAGATAGGAAAGCCATGTTTATACCATAATTGTGATTTAGATTTCTATCAATTTCTAGGGCTTGATTAGGGTGATTGTGATGTGGTTTGTTCTTATTGAGTAATTAATGTCAGTGTACAATTTCATTGATTGCTTGTGGTTAATAGTTGTTTGCACAGATCCGTCCTACGACTAGAGGCCTAGGACACATCAGTAGTTCTGATTACGTTAGTGAACATACGGCGTATGTTGAACTATGAGCGTTGAGTCTTAACCATAGCTCAACATAGGCTCTAATCCCCCGACTCTTGACTTAGGTTTTGATAGTAGTTGACCCTATTTGATTGGTATAAGCATGGTGGACCGACCTAATACCCTAGACTTTTATTCCATAGTTTAATCCTCGATTTATTCAGTCTTCCGTAGTCTATTCCTTAGTTTAATTAATTCTTATCTGATTTCATCTGGAGTAGCTGAATTGGTTGAATATTAATTTAGAAACTCTGTCTCCCTGTGGATTCGACCCTGCTTCCACTGACTACCTAGTTAGAGGTCTGTAGGTTTATTTTTGAATAGGCGATACGACTAAATCCTATCAAGGTACTATGAATAATAACAACAACTCTGTTTTCAACATTCGCCTTTTCCTTGAGAAGGATAGGTTGAATGGAGAAAATTTCCTTTATTGGGAAAGGACCCTAAGACTCGTTCTGAGGTCGGAGGGTAGAGAGGATGTCATACAAAACCCACTTCCAGTAATAACTGATGAATCTACTGAAGCCGAAAAACGTCGTGCTAAACAGGCCAATGAAAGGTCTATACCAATCACTTGTCTAATGGTAGCATCCATGGAGCCAGACCTCCAAAAGAGGTTCGAAACCAAGGATGCCTACACCATTATGCAAGAGCTAAAGGCCATGTTTCAGAAACAGGCCCGAACTGAGAGGTATGAGACTAATAAGGAGATCTTAGAATGTCACTTGAAGCCGGGTCAAGCTATTGGTCCACATGTTTTCAAAATGCTGGGCCTTTTTGAAAACATGGAACGACTTAGTTTCCCTTATAGGGAACAGTTGGCTACTGACATCATTCTCCCTTCATTGTCTGACAGCTTTAATCAGTTCAGGATGGCCTTCAACATGAATGAGTTTGAAAAGACCTTGCAAGAGTTGCATCGATTGCTAGTCAATGCTGAGAGGAATCTTCCTAAAGAGCCAAAGAAAGAAGTTTTGATGGTTCAAAAGGGAAAGGGTTTTAAGAAGAAATGAGCTGTAATAACCCGATTTTAAAACTTATTTTATTATTAAATAATTAAGATTATTAACTTAAATATGACCTTATTTATTTTAATAAATAAGTATTGAGATTTCTTATTAAAACATATTTTGATTGAATTTCTTAAGTTATTTTAAGTACTAATAATTGATATTGATTAATTGAAAGATTATGTAAACTTGGAGGTCCATGGCAACTCTAAACCTATATCCAACTTTAAGACCAAACTCAAGCCCAACCCAAAACATAAACCCAAAAGAAAGAATAAAAAAAAGGAAAAAGAAAAAGGGAAAAAGAAAGAAAGAAAGAACAGGAATCAGTAGCCATCTTCTTCCTCCTTCTTCCACCTCCTACTTCACATCTTCCTCACCATTGGAGAAGAGTAGCAACAAGATAAACACAAAAGCTTGCAAAAAGGCTGCAATTAGATGAGCTTGAGCATAATTTCAGATAAGAATGAATAAAATCAGACAAAAATCCAATTTGGAGATAAGCTTCATCATCCTCATCTCTTCACTCATGTCTACCCATTAGAAGAGGAGTACAAATTGAACATTCCTACTGATTCTACTATAAATAGAAGCAATTTACAATCAAATTCTCTGAAATATTAAGCTTCTAATGCCTTAAATGTGTCTTCTTCTCTAAATTTCCTTATTTTCAATTACCACCATTAAAGAGGCAAACTAAAACCTCAAACCACCATTCCCCACCTCCGACCACCATCAAAACCACCACTCAGACCAACCTGAGACTCGCCGGAAACTCGCCCAACACCACCAACACCAACCATCAACACCGCAGCCCATTCCCTTCTCTTTCCCTTCGTTTTCTCTGATGCTCACGCTGCTGCCGCTGACCTCGATTAGTTCGCAGAAACACCGCAGCACCACCGTTCTTCTAACCGCCACCTTCTAAGCGCCGAGCATCGAAGGCCCTGCCTGACCACCGTGCTCCAGACGCTGCAACCTTGCTCAGTTTTCTTTTCCTCTGTATGTGGAAATAGCCATCTCCTCTTATTTGCTTTTCAACTTACTGCTTCTTAGTTATTTGAAAAGTCAACTCAACTTTCATTTCTCTATTTTGGGTGGATATCTCTACTAAACCAATTTAATTTATAATTTCAATTTAATTTATCTAAATGTTTAAATCAATTTAATATTCTTACTCATATCCATGTCTATTTATTATTATTATTATTATTATTATTATTATTATTATTATTATTATTATTATTATTATTTTCCAAAACAAACATAAGATATTATGTATTTCTCTTAAAAATATTTGATAACTTAATATAAACTATTATCGAAAAATAATTTTATAAACTTTACTGCTTTACGTTTTAAGACTTTGTATGAATTTTTAAATACTTAAAAGTCTCTAACTTAATTATATAAATTCGTGTTATCAAAGAGAATCCGCCCTCGGAGCTCAGGAAGAACTGATATCCAAGACTAAGGATTATTATTCTGCAAATCGAGGTAACAACTACTGCTAGTACCCGCAATTCCCTTGAAAATATAAGAAAGGGGTATAATGACGTAATAAATGATTTATGAATTTTCCTGAATCGCGGGATTATTTAAAGCATGATTTTATGTTTCATGAATACTAGAAGATTGAAAAGTATAGTTGAATGATGGAGATTTGAGATATTATACCTACTGAGGTACAGCTGAATGACTGAAAATATTGTATACTGCCTGTATAAATTAAAAGAGGTGAAACATGATAAATTCAAGTGAAAGAACTGGTTTGTTGGCTGTATATATATACTGACTGACTGATGGTCGTGCACGTACCGAGCTGTTTACTGTTATTACTGGGGCACTGGCCCGCTACTGTTATTACTGATGAGCACTGGCTCTTTTACTGGGGCACTGGCCCGTTGTGGGAGACGTCCCACCAGCTGAAATACTGCCCAACAACCAGAATGAATCTGATAAATAGGAATACTGGAATGACTGGGTTATACTGTAATCATGAATGTTTTAATCATTCTCTCTCTCTCTGTTTTACAAAATAAAATGAATTGAAATGAATTTACGTTGCTAGAGTAGTCTGTTACTGAGTCTCTCGACTCATCTATTTTTGTATTTATGTTTTATGTACAACTGGGGGAGGCGACAACGAGTAGTAGCAAGGAATCACTTTCATAAGTTGTAGTAGTTATCTCACATGCTCTTTTTGTGAACTATAAGAATTACTAGAGTATTAGGTTACTGTTACTTAATGTAATAAGGTTCTTAAGCTACTTTGTTTATCACTTAATCAAGTTGAAGTTAAAGTTAATACCTGAATGTTGCCTTGTATTTTCCTAACGGAGAATACGGCAGTAATGCCTCGACTTAATAGGGTTTTTCCGCTGCTATTAATACCTTAATCAGGTAATTAGACGTCGGGGCATTACATGAGCAGACAAGAAGGATAAAGGCAAGAAAGTTGTCGTTGCTCCTGAAAAACCTATGTCGACCGCTAAGCCAAAAGCAGCCGCGGAAAGCAAGTGCTTCCATTGTGAAAAGATAGGTCACTGGAAGAGAAACTGCCCCAAATACTTGTATTAGAGCAACGGTTCTGAAACCTATAATAAAACCCTCGAGGTTTTATATTAAATAGGAATAATTGAGTTATCAAAATAAGAGTAAAAGAATTCTTAGTAAAAGATTAATAATTATGGTAAAAATGAAATAAATTTAACGAGTTATAAATGAAATAGTAGCTAATTAAAAATGGAATCTACGAGTCTGAGCGTAGGATACGGGACAAGGGATTATTTTACAAAGTTTCTTTTATCTTAATTGTAATTATTATGCAGAATGTCGACCACTAACGCCAATAACAACGGTAGTCACGAAAGTGAAAACGTACACGTGGAAGAAGTATACGTAGAGGATATCCAGAATAATGGGAACAAGGGACCTAATCAACCTTTGGAAGGAACCGAGGAACGAATAGAGAGGTTGGAGAAGATGAATACTATGCTGGCTAAATTGGTCCAAGATGCATGGAAAAAGAAAAATGTGAATGAAAATGAGAGTTCGATAATGTTTAAGAAGTTCTCGTCTTTGAACCCACCATCCTATGATGGTAAACCTGATCCAGTCGAGTTTGAAGATTGGATCAACCGTATGGAGCAGTTATTCGAAACCTTGCAATGCCCTGATAAATGGAAAGTCGATTTTGCTGTATTTTATCTCACGAGACAAGCAGTCTTATGGTGGAAGGTGAATAAGGAAAAGAAGAAGGAGCCTGGATTTGGATGGAGCAAACTTCAGGAGTTGATGCGAGATAAATTTTACCCACCATCTCTGAGGAAGCAAAAGGAAGATGAATTTCTCCACCTACAGCAAGATACTATGAGCATTTTGGAGTACGCTAGTAAGTTTATGGAGCTGTCAAGGTTTGCACCAGAACTGGTAACCACGGAGCAGTCAAGGATGAATCGTTTTGAGCGAGGTCTGAGCCTTAAATACCAGGATAGGTTGGCATCTCAGAAGTTTACGTCATACCAGGATATGGTGGACGTTGTTGTTAACGTAGAACGAGTTGTGTTGCTTCGAGAGTCAGAAAATGCCAGGTTTAAAAGGAGGAATGATGGACGGAATGATAACTTTGGAGGAGGAAAAAGGGCAAATCAAGGACAGAGTTATTGGAGAAATGACAGTGGTAACAAAAGTCAAGGAGGAAATCGAAGCTACAATAACTATGGAACACCTACTAACAGAGCTCAAGGGTGTGCCAAGTGTGGTAGAAGAAACCATGTCGAGAGCGAGTGTCGTATCGGCACGAGCACTTGTTACCGATGTGGAAGTCGTGACCATTATGTTCGAGATTGCCCGAAGCCACCTGGAGCTAATAGAATTATGGGAGAAACATCTTTAGCTGGAGTTAATCGAGGAAGAAACAACAACAATAA
This sequence comes from Patellifolia procumbens, assembly GCA_947645195.1. Classification (NCBI taxonomy): domain Eukaryota; kingdom Viridiplantae; phylum Streptophyta; class Magnoliopsida; order Caryophyllales; family Amaranthaceae; genus Patellifolia; species Patellifolia procumbens. Next base: position 150,833 of record CANSGD010001352.1, read on the forward strand.
TACAAGCACAAATCGTAATCCACCGCGTCCAGCCCCAACTGGAAGAGTTTATGTTATGAGACAGGATGAAGCTGATAACAATGACACTGTTATTACTGGTACTTTCTTTATCCACTCTCTACCTGCCCATGTACTTTTTGATTCTGGAGCCTCACATTCCTTTATTTCTCCGCAATTTGCCAAAAGCTTGAATTTGAAACCGACATGTGACTTTTCTTCTATGAACGTTGCCCTCCCTACTGGGGAAACTATTAAATGTGCGATCATGTATAGAGATTGTCCTATTATCATAGAAAACACTGAATTCTTAGCTGACTTAATAGAATTTGAGTTATCGGAATTCGATGTGATTTTAGGAATGAATTGGTTAACCAAGTATGAAGCCGATATCAATTGTGTTAAGCAGAGCGTGACTCTAAAAACACCTAATGAGAGTAGAATATCATACCATAGGGTGACACCCAAACCAGAAAGACAAATTGTTGTTGGCTTGAGAGCTCATAAAATGCCTGAGTACGATTGTTTTGGATACCTTTGCAGTATCGTGGATGTAAATGCTTCTCAACCTTCCATAACCGACATTCCTGTAGTTTGTGAATACCCTCATGTGTTTCCAAATGAGATACCTGGTATGCCTCCACAGAGGGAACTAGACTTTAGTATCGAATTGATACCTGGATCGACCCCTATCTCTAAAGCCCCTTATAGAATGGCCCCCACCGAGTTGCAAGAACTGAAGAAGCAATTGGACGAGTTACTTGAAAAAGGGTATATAAGACCAAGCGTATCACCCTGGGGAGCCCCTGTCTTGTTCGTAAAGAAAAAGGATGGAAGTTTGAGACTCTGTATAGATTACCGAGAGTTAAACAAAATAACGATTAAGAACAAATATCCATTACCCCGTATAGATGACTTGTTTGACCAACTTCGAGGGGCAAAAGTATTTTCAAAAATAGATTTGAGATCCGGATACCATCAGCTTCGAATTAAACCAGAAGATATTTCTAAAACCGCATTTAGAACCCGATATGGTCACTATGAATTCCTAGTAATGGCTTTTGGATTAACTAATGCACCAGCCGTGTTTATGGACCTAATGGACCGCATTTTTAAGCCATACTTGGATAAATTTGTGGTAGTTTTCATTGATGACATTCTGGTGTACTCTAAAAACGAAGAAGAACATAAAGAGCATTTAAAGAAGGTGATGGATGTGTTAACTGAAAACCAGTTATATGCCAAATTGTCAAAGTGTGAGTTTTGGCTTAAGGAGGTATCATTTTTGGGCCATATCATCTCTAAGAAAGGCGTTTCTGTAGATCCACAGAAAATAAAAGCAATAATAGAGTGGCCTAGACCAACCAACGTTCCCGAGGTACGAAGCTTTATGGGATTAGCTGGTTATTATCGAAGATTTGTGCAAGATTTCTCTAAAATTGCCTCACCCATAACCCGATTGGTAAGAAAGAACGCCAAGTATGAGTGGACCGATGAATGTGAATTTGCATTTCAAGAATTAAAAAGACGCCTCACCACTGCTCCTGTTCTAACCCTTCCTTCTGGAACCGAGGGATTTGTTATTTATAGTGATGCCTCTAAGAACGGGCTCGGTTGTGTTTTGATGCAAAATGGAAAAGTCATAGCCTATGCCTCCCGTCAACTCAAAATACATGAACAAAATTACCCCACCCATGACCTTGAACTTGCCGCAGTTGTCTTTGCCCTTAAAATCTGGAGACACTATCTGTATGGTGCCTCGTGTCAGATCTTTACTGATCACAAAACTCTGAAATATATTTTCACCCAAAAAGAACTCAACATGAGACAACGTAGGTGGTTAGAACTTTTAAAAGACTACGATCTTGACATCCAATACCATCCCGGCAAAGCTAACATAGTTGCCGATGCCCTGAGTCGTAAAGCTCATGTGAACTCACTCTTATCTATTCCCCGAGCCATTCATATGGATTTGCAAAGAATGGAAGTTGAATTCATTCGAAGAACGGAGAGTGCTCACTTGAATGCATTGGAGGTGAAATCCGATTTAATCGACGAGATCAAGGAGGCCCAGGGAAAAGACTTATAGTTGGAACGCATAAAAAGTGACGTAAGAAACGGAAAGTCACCTGGATTTGTAATCCAAGAAGACGGAACGTTGAGGTTTCAAGGGAGATTGTGCGTACCAAACAATGAAGAAATAAAGAATCGAATCTTGAAGGAATCTCATAATGCACCATATTCGATTCACCCTGGAGGAAATAAGTTGTATAAAGATTTGAGACAAGTGTTCTGGTGGAGTAACATGAAACAAGAAGTGGCAGAATTTGTGGCTAAGTGTCTAACTTGCCAAAGGATTAAAATAGAGCATCAAAGACCAGCTGGTTTATTGCGACCCTTGGATGTGCCAGAATGGAAATGGGATTCAATATCCATGGATTTTATCATGGGATTGCCCTCGTCAAACAAGGGAATGAATTCCATATGGGTCATTGTAGATCGATTGACCAAGTCAGCACATTTCTTAGCAATTAAGCATAATTGGAGCTTAGATCGGTTGGCAGAGTTATATATGAATACCATCGTTCGATTGCACGGAGTACCAAGCTCGATTGTTTCAGATCGTGATTCAAGATTCCAAGCAAGATTTTGGAAAGAATTACAGAAAGCTCTTGGAACGAAACTTAATTTCAGTACAACTTTTCATCCAGCCACTGATGGACAAACAGAACGCACCAACCAGATTGTCGAGGACATGCTCAGAGCGTGTGTTTTGGATTTTCAAGGCACTTGGGAGAAATTTCTGCCAATGGTAGAATTTTCGTATAATAATAGTTATCAGGCTACCATTGGAATGGCTCCATATGAAGCATTGTATGGTCGGAAATGTCGAACACCTTTGTGTTGGAATGATATTGACGAGACACGTATTATTGGACCAGAGTTAATTCAAGAGACGACTGACAAGATTCGATTGATCCAGTCACGAATGAAGACAGCTCAGAGTAGGCAAAAGAGTTACGCGGATCAACGAAGAAGGCCATTGGAATTTATGGTTGGAGATCATGTATTTCTGAAAATCTCACCAACAAAAGGGATTATGAGGTTTGGCCAATCAGGGAAGCTAAGTCCAAGATATATCGGGCCATATGAAATCTTAGACAGAGTTAATGAAGTTGCATATCGACTTGCACTACCGACTGACTTAGACAAAGTACACAATGTATTTCACGTATCGATGTTACGGAAATATGTTCCAGACCCGAGTCACGTGATTAATCATGAACCCTTACAGCTACGAAATGACCTGACTTATGAAGAAAAACCGATTGAAGTCCTCGATCGCAGAGAAAAACAGCTGAGAAATAAAGTGATACAACTAGTAAAAGTCTTGTGGGCTAACCACTCGACATCTGAGGCTACCTGGGAGGTAGAAGATCAAATGAGAGCGAAATACCCCTACCTTTTCCCCTAGGACGTTTTGATGTTATAAATATACGTCTTATAATTGTACTGTTGTTACTTATATGAATGCACTACACTGAATTTATATGTCAATGTTTGAAATATGTTCTTATAAGTCATGGATGATTGAGGTTCAACTGAGCTCCAGTTTCGAGGACGAAACTTTTTATAAGAGGGTAAGGATGTAATAACCCGATTTTAAAACTTATTTTATTATTAAATAATTAAGATTATTAACTTAAATATGACCTTATTTATTTTAATAAATAAGTATTGAGATTTCTTATTAAAACATATTTTGATTGAATTTCTTAAGTTATTTTAAGTACTAATAATTGATATTGATTAATTGAAAGATTATGTAAACTTGGAGGTCCATGGCAACTCTAAACCTATATCCAACTTTAAGACCAAACTCAAGCCCAACCCAAAACATAAACCCAAAAGAAAGAATAAAAAAAAGGAAAAAGAAAAAGGGAAAAAGAAAGAAAGAAAGAACAGGAATCAGTAGCCATCTTCTTCCTCCTTCTTCCACCTCCTACTTCACATCTTCCTCACCATTGGAGAAGAGTAGCAACAAGATAAACACAAAAGCTTGCAAAAAGGCTGCAATTAGATGAGCTTGAGCATAATTTCAGATAAGAATGAATAAAATCAGACAAAAATCCAATTTGGAGATAAGCTTCATCATCCTCATCTCTTCACTCATGTCTACCCATTAGAAGAGGAGTACAAATTGAACATTCCTACTGATTCTACTATAAATAGAAGCAATTTACAATCAAATTCTCTGAAATATTAAGCTTCTAATGCCTTAAATGTGTCTTCTTCTCTAAATTTCCTTATTTTCAATTACCACCATTAAAGAGGCAAACTAAAACCTCAAACCACCATTCCCCACCTCCGACCACCATCAAAACCACCACTCAGACCAACCTGAGACTCGCCGGAAACTCGCCCAACACCACCAACACCAACCATCAACACCGCAGCCCATTCCCTTCTCTTTCCCTTCGTTTTCTCTGATGCTCACGCTGCTGCCGCTGACCTCGATTAGTTCGCAGAAACACCGCAGCACCACCGTTCTTCTAACCGCCACCTTCTAAGCGCCGAGCATCGAAGGCCCTGCCTGACCACCGTGCTCCAGACGCTGCAACCTTGCTCAGTTTTCTTTTCCTCTGTATGTGGAAATAGCCATCTCCTCTTATTTGCTTTTCAACTTACTGCTTCTTAGTTATTTGAAAAGTCAACTCAACTTTCATTTCTCTATTTTGGGTGGATATCTCTACTAAACCAATTTAATTTATAATTTCAATTTAATTTATCTAAATGTTTAAATCAATTTAATATTCTTACTCATATCCATGTCTATATTATTATTATTATTATTATTATTATTATTATTATTATTATTATTATTATTATTATTATTTTCCAAAACAAACATAAGATATTATGTATTTCTCTTAAAAATATTTGATAACTTAATATAAACTATTATCGAAAAATAATTTTATAAACTTTACTGCTTTACGTTTTAAGACTTTGTATGAATTTTTAAATACTTAAAAGTCTCTAACTTAATTATATAAATTCGTGTTATCAAAGAGAATCCGCCCTCGGAGCTCAGGAAGAACTGATATCCAAGACTAAGGATTATTATTCTGCAAATCGAGGTAACAACTACTGCTAGTACCCGCAATTCCCTTGAAAATATAAGAAAGGGGTATAATGACGTAATAAATGATTTATGAATTTTCCTGAATCGCGGGATTATTTAAAGCATGATTTTATGTTTCATGAATACTAGAAGATTGAAAAGTATAGTTGAATGATGGAGATTTGAGATATTATACCTACTGAGGTACAGCTGAATGACTGAAAATATTGTATACTGCCTGTATAAATTAAAAGAGGTGAAACATGATAAATTCAAGTGAAAGAACTGGTTTGTTGGCTGTATATATATACTGACTGACTGATGGTCGTGCACGTACCGAGCTGTTTACTGTTATTACTGGGGCACTGGCCCGCTACTGTTATTACTGATGAGCACTGGCTCTTTTACTGGGGCACTGGCCCGTTGTGGGAGACGTCCCACCAGCTGAAATACTGCCCAACAACCAGAATGAATCTGATAAATAGGAATACTGGAATGACTGGGTTATACTGTAATCATGAATGTTTTAATCATTCTCTCTCTCTCTCTCTGTTTTACAAAATAAAATGAATTGAAATGAATTTACGTTGCTAGAGTAGTCTGTTACTGAGTCTCTCGACTCATCTATTTTTGTATTTATGTTTTATGTACAACTGGGGGAGGCGACAACGAGTAGTAGCAAGGAATCACTTTCATAAGTTGTAGTAGTTATCTCACATGCTCTTTTTGTGAACTATAAGAATTACTAGAGTATTAGGTTACTGTTACTTAATGTAATAAGGTTCTTAAGCTACTTTGTTTATCACTTAATCAAGTTGACGTTAAAGTTAATACCTGAATGTTGCCTTGTATTTTCCTAACGGAGAATACGGCAGTAATGCCTCGACTTAATAGGGTTTTTCCGCTGCTATTAATACCTTAATCAGGTAATTAGACGTCGGGGCATTACATGAGCAGACAAGAAGGATAAAGGCAAGAAAGTTGTCGTTGCTCCTGAAAAACCTATGTCGACCGCTAAGCCAAAAGCAGCCGCGGAAAGCAAGTGCTTCCATTGTGAAAAGATAGGTCACTGGAAGAGAAACTGCCCCAAATACTTGGAGGAAAAGAAGTCAGGGACTTCCACCTCAGGTATTTATGTTATAGAAATCAATTTGACTTCTACTTCTTTATGGGTATTAGATACCAGCTGTGGTTCTCACATTGTTAACGATGTGCAGGGACTAAGAAGAAGTAGAAGGCTAGCAAAGGGCGAGGTAGAGCTTCGCGTTGGAAATGGAGCAAGAGTTGCGGCACTTTCCATTGGAAGTTATAGTCTACATTTACCGTCTAGATTGATTACAGAACTAAATAATTGTTATTTTGTTCCGTCAATTACTAAGAACATTATTTCTGTTTCTGTTTTGGATAACGAAGGTTATTGTTTTGAAATAAAGAACAAGTGTTTTTCCATTTCCTACAATAATATGTTCTATGCTAGCGCAAAATTGATTAATGGCTTATATATATTAGATAGGTCAGTACAGATCTATAACATAGATAGCAAGAAACAAAAATCGAATGATTCAAACCTAACTTACATTTGGCATTGCCGAATGGGTCATATAAACCAAAAGCGCATCCAAAAGTTACAACAGGATGGAATCCTTCCATCATTTGGTTTCGAATCATTTGATGTATGTGAGTCATGCTTGTTGGGAAAAATGATTAAATAACCTTTTACTGGAAAGGGTGAAAAGGCTAGTGATCTCTTAGGCCTCATACATACAGATGTTTGTGGGCCTATGAGCACAAAAGCTAGGGGGAGGGTTTGCGTACTTCATCACCTTTACTGACGATTTAAGTAGATATGGGTATGTCTATTAAATGAAACATAAGTTAGAATCATTTGAAAAGTTCAAAGAATTCCAAAATGAACTACAAAATCAACTTGGTAAGACAATAAAGGCATTGCAATCCGATCGTGGTGGAGAATATTTGAGCCAAGAATTCGATGATCATTTGAAAGATTGTGGAATACTTTCACAATTGACTCCACCAGGAACTCCATAATTAAATGGTGTCTCTGAAAGAAGGAATCGAACTCTATTAGATATGGTTCGATCAATGATGAGTCTTGCTGATCTTCCGATTTCTTTTTGTGGATATGCTCAAAACAGCTACACACACACTAAATAGGAGCCCATCAAAGGCTGTAGAAAAGACTCCATATGAGATGTGGAATGGAAAGGTTCCAATCTTATCTTTACTTAAAATCTGGGGTTGTGAGGTCTATGTAAAGCGTTTAATGTCAGAAAAACTTGCACCTAAATCAGATAAATGTCCCTTTGTGGGATACCCAAAAGAGACAAGGGGTTATTACTTCTATAACGTCAAGAGAACAAGGTATTTGTTGCTCGTGATGGTGTCTTTCTTGAAAAGGAATTTATTTCCAGAAATACAAGTTGGAGTAAAATAGTTCTCGAAGAAATTCGAGATGAGCAACAAATGGACGTGGTTCACACCATGTCAGAGACGACCCGACAAGACGAAAGTCAAGTTCAGGAGATGACGTATTCAACGCGTGAACCTCCTACCGTCCCACTTGAATCTAATTAAAGCGAAAATCTTCAAGATGTTGAAGAGAACATTTCTATTGATGCTCAGGCCCCGCGTAGGTAAAGTAGACCCAGGATTCCAAACAAAAGGTTGGTTGATTTCCTGTTAACTGAAAACTCTGAAATAATAATTTTGGAGAATTCAGAGCCTACTACCTACAAACAAGCTTTGACGAGCCCAGTCTCTGAGAAATGGCTTGAGGCCATGAAATCCGAATTAGAATCCATGTCAGAGAATAAAGTTTGGACCCTTGTCGACTTGCCTGATAGGGTTACACCTATTGGATGCAAGTCGGTGTTCAAATTAAAAATAGACAAAGATGGAAACATTTATGTCTATAAAGCAAGACTGGTTGCAAAAGGATTCAGACAAGTTCATGGTATAGACTATGACGAGACCTTTTCTCCAATAGCAATGCTTAAATCGATTCGGATACTTTTAGTGATTACTGCATATTACGATTACGAAATTTGGAAGATGGATGTCAAAACCGCATTCTTGAATGGGTTTTTGAATGAGGATGTGTATATTACACAACCTGAGGGTTTTGAGGATCCAGAAAATCCTAAAAAGGTTTGCAAGCTTCAGAGATCCATTTATGGATTGAAGCAAGCATCTCAGAGCTGGAATCTTCGATTTGATGAGGCAATCAAACAGTTTGGTTTTCTCAAAAGCGAAGAAGAATCTTGTGTCTACAAGAAATTTAGTGAAAGTAGCTTAGTCTTCTTGGTTCTGTATGTAGATGACATACTACTCATGGGAAATGACATACCAATGCTTGAGTCAGTCAAGGAATGGCTGAAAAGTTGTTTCTCTATGAAGGACCTTGGAGAGGCTAAGTACATATTGGGAATAAAAATCCATAGAGATAGGTCTCGAAGGATGATTGGACTAAGTCAAGAATCTTATATTGATAAAGTTCTTGCAAGGTTCAACATGGAAAACTCGAAAAGAGGATTCGTTCCCATGTCACATGGCCTATCGCTTAGCAAGAGTCAGTGCCCAACTGAGCCTGATGAGTTGAAGCGAATGAATAGCATACCTTATGCCTCGGCTATAGGATCTATCATGTATGCCATGATAAGTACTCGACCAGATGTTGCATATGCCTTGAGCGTGTGTAGCAGATTCCAAGCAAATCCAGGTGAAGCACACTGGACTGCAGCTAAGAGCATCCTTAAGTACTTGAGAAGAACTAAAGGCATGCTCTTAGTCTATGGAGGAGAAAATGAGTTGGTTATTAAAGGTTATCACCTTATTCGCGAGATAGTTGACAGAAAGGATGTCAAGATCTGCAAAGTTCACACGGATGAGAATGTGGCTGATCCGCTAACTAAACCTCTACCTCAACCCAAGCATGAAAGTCACGCTAGGGCTATAGGCTTGAAGCAAATGTTAGAATGGCTTTAGATTGTATTGTGTTTGAATAAACTCTTTACAATGTAAATACATGGTTTTGCTATTTTATGTTTATGAGAAATAAAGTTTTATCTTATTTAATTTTGGTTTAGTATTAAATAAAATGTCCAAAATATTCTTGAATTCAATGGTTTTGTCAAATATGTGATTTTATGAATGAAACACCATAAGTGAACTGAATTCATAGAATATTCATGTTCCTAATCCAAGTCATTAAATTGGACATAAATGACTTATTAAAGGATTAGCATATAAGATTGATTGATAGCGTTGTTTCATGGGCTATAGAAACATAGAGATGTTTAGTCAATCATATGGATATGTATATTTGATGCATGATCGAACTAACCTACTTAGAAGTTTGAATAACTTCGTAATTATATTAGTGGATTCCTAAGACATGAGTGGAACACTACTTAGCTTAATGATTGGTATAACTTTGATACTGTCAAACGTCATGCCGTAAAAGGGGACTATAAAGGCAGCATTCGGGTTGTGCTAAAAGTTGAGTGGGAGTTTTGGTTGCCACAAGATTGAAAAGGTCCTCCTATATAAGATAGGATGGGTGTTTTGGTCTCTTGAAGAGTGAGAATTTAAAATGCATGGCCGGGCTCAAATGGATTATAAGATAATCATTTATTTAGCAATTCGAACTCAGATTTCAAGGAATAATTTGAAGATTAGTATGGATAACATAGATATGTGATCATACTATTAAATTAGACACTAAGAGACTTTAGGAATTTGAATATTGCACACTCGTCTCGTACAAGTGGGAGATTGAAGGAATTGTGTCCTTGACTCTAATGCAATTACTAAATATAATATGGATCGTATTATGGAGATAATAATTCGTTTAATTGGGTCGTCTTTACGTCTTGCTAGAGAACGCTATGGACCTTTGGGTTAGTAAATAATAAACTCGAAGCCCACTTAAATGGATCCTACAAGGTCACACATAATATTTGGATCAACAAAAGAGAAACCCATAGCCCATAAAGGCTATAGGGTAGTCGGCCCATAAAGGCTAGGGTAGCTCAAGCAATGGCAGAAGCACAATTTAGTGATGATAGTAGGAAGGTCCCTCCGAAGAAGAGACGAATAGAGGAAAAGGCAGGCCCGAGTGGACTTCCTAAGCATAATAATGAGGGGGTCAATCAACCAAAGGGTCAAGAGAAGCAGATTGAATATATAGAAATAAGTTCTGATAGTGATGGAGTTGAAGAAATAAATGTTCAAGTAGAAGAGGATAGAAATAAAACTCAAGTTATAGAGATAGAGGATGAAGTGGAGGTAGGAGAGACTGTAGTAGGAAATCCAATTATGGAAGGAAATAATATTGGTGAAGAAATGGAAAGTGAAGGTAGTAACTCTATTAAGGAAAGTTATGATCCTGATTATGATCCTGAAGAAGTTAGTTCTAAGAGTAGCACTGAATGTCCGAGATCGTTTTCAGCTAGATTTAATCTGGATAAGAGAATCAAGGGAAAGGTGAATATTTTGAGCAACATAGCTAATGTAGTATATGGTGATGTATTTAGATGATCGGGGATATAGAAGGCTAGGATGTATATGAATGCATCGATTTTTGGGGTCTATGAACCTTGTATATGTATTAGTAGAGTATAGTACTGACTAATGTAATTAATGTATATATATACTAATATTTAGTAGTAGTAATTATTCGGATATGGTGTAAAAGTTTGACTATATGCTTATATATGAAAGCAAATTTTGGTGTGCATATGTGATGTTCTTTAATTTATCTTAATATTATGTGCTTAATATATTTAGGGGTAATAGTGTTTCTATGTCTTAATTAGGATGGTAGGCACGCGAGGTCGTACGTCGTCGTCAGGTTACGATGACTCAGTTCACCAAATGGAGGCTAGAATTACTCAACTAGAGAATATGAATAATCGACTATTGAATCTTTTAGAGAATAACAATGTAAATAAGGATGTTGATAACGAGGGAAAATTCTACAAGAGGCTAGCATCACACAATCCCAGGACTTACGATGGAGAACCCGATCCTGTAAAGTTCGAGGATTGGATCGCTTACATGGAGAAACTCCTGGATATGGTAAATTATCAGCAAATCTGAGAGTGAAGTTAGCATCGTTCTATCTAGATGGACAAGAATATATGTGGAGGAAGACTGTGAAAAACATTGCTCAACGACCTGACTTTACCTGGGATAAGTTTCTTGAGAAATTGCGAGAAAGGTTTTCTCCTCCAGCACTTCAGACTAAGAAGGAGTGTGAGTTCCTTACCTTACGTCAAGGTAAGATGTCAATAGTAGAGTACACAGCGAATTTTGTTGAGCTGTCCCGATTCGAATCTGATTTAGTGAAGTCAGAAAAGTTTAAGGCGACACGGTATTTTGAAGGATTGAATTTCACTTATCAGAAGAGAGTTGGACATTGTATAATTTTTCAAGAGCTATATGATAGAGCCCTGGAGCAAGAGAGAATCAGTGAGAAAGAAAAATAAGTAAGCAAAAGAAGGAATGTTGGAAGTGAGGAAGAAGAGAAAAACAAAAAGCCACGATTTATTCAACCAGTTGCACGTACACCAAATTTTCAGCAGCGTGCTCAACCTAAAGATCGAAGATATTACCAGTGCTGGAAGGAACATTTGGGAAGGACTTATGATGGAAGGAATATATGTTACCAGTGTAAAAAGCCTGGACATCTTGCTAAGGATTGTCCAGAATTGGCTAAGCAGAACGTGAGGACGTTTGGGGATACAAAACAACAAGCTGGACCTAGCAAATTTGGGGCGAATAATACAAAAGGAAATCAAGGGAGACCAACTTTTAATCGTAATAATCCAAGAGGATCGTTTGTGAATCCAGGGAGAGTAGCTGGAAGGATGTATGCCATGGGCACTGAAGGAGAGGCACAACCCGAACTTATTGGAAACGATAATTTAGATGCTAGTGGAAACGAGGAGGCCGAACCTGTTAAAGATGGAGGTAATGTAATCTCCGGAACATTCCATATGAATTATGTACCTGCATATGTTCTTTTTGACTCTGGAGCATCAAACTCCTTTATATCTCCTTTGTTACTTAAAAGATTGAATCCAACCCCAAAACAATCGAAAATAGACTTAGCAATAGATCTTCCTGATGGTTTGCGAGTCATGTGTGAAAATTTGTATAAAGAATGTTGCATAAGTATGGCAGGTACTGAGCTAATGGCTGACTTAGTACAATTTGATTTAGGGTATTACGATATAATTTTGGGAATGGACTGGCTTAGTAAATATGAAGCTGTAATTGATTGTGAAGCACACACAATCCAGTTAAAAACCCCACACGATGAGAAAATCGTGTATCAAGGAGTTGTGAAGAAACCCAAAGTGAAGCTTGTGTCCATGATGAAGATTGCCAAGGAGGTCAGAAGAGGGAGTAATGCTTATTTGTGTCATGCAATTGATACAACCGCAGGTCCCTCAGAGGTAGAGGATATTCCGATAGTGAGAGAATTCCCAGATGTATTTCCAGAAGAATTACCTGGATTACCCCCTAGGCGTGTAGTAGACTTTCACATTGATCTAGTACCGGGAGCTACACCTATTTCCAGAAGTCAATATCGTATGGCCCCTGCAGAGATGGTTGAATTAAAGAAACAATTAGAAGAATTGTTGCAAAAAGGATACATTAGACCAAGTGTATCTCCATGGGGAGCCCCTGTGTTATTTGTTAGGAAGAAAGATGGAACAATGAGACTGTGTATAGATTATAGAGAGATTAATAAAATTATAGTCAAGAATAGGTATCCTCTCCCTAGAATAGATGATTTGTTTGACCAGTTAAGAGGGGCTGAGGTTTTCTCTAAAATAGATTTGAGGTCAGGATACCATCAAATGAGGATTGCTGATGAAGATATTTCTAAGACGGCGTTTAGAACAAGATATGGCCATTATGAGTTTGTAGTAATGCCTTTTGGGCTAACGAATGCCCCAGCCGCATTTATGGATTTAATGCAGAGATATTTTAAAGCTTATTTAGATCAGTTCGTAGTGGTCTTTATTGATGATATACTAGTGTATTCGAGGAATAAAAGAGACCATGAGAATCATTTGCGGATATTAGGTATACTGAGAGAAGAAGAAGTTATATGCGAAGCTGAGTAAGTGTAATTTTTGGTTATCTGAAGTGTCATTCTTAGGGCATGTAATTTCAAAAGAAGGAGTGATGGTTGACCCTGAAAAGATAAAGGCAATTGTGGAATGGCCGGCACCAACAAACATTTCAGAAGTACGAAGTTTTATGGGTTTAGTAGGGTACTATAGGAGATTTGTGGATAATTTTTCAAGGATTTCCTTGCCTATTACATCACTGATACGGAAAAATGTGAAATTTCAATGGTCAGAAAAATGTGAGAAGGCTTTTCAAGAGTTAAAGCGAAGGTTAACTAGCGCACCAGTGTTAACCCTGCCGACTGATAAAGAGGAATACGAGATATATATTGATGCATCAAAGGAAGGGTTAGGATGTATACTGATGCAGAAAGGGAAAGTTATAGCTTATGCCTCTAGACAATTGAGACCTCATGAGGGAAACTACCCTGTGCATGATTTGGAGTTAGCTGCCGTTGTATTTGCTTTGAAGTTGTGGAGACACTATCTATATGGTGTTCCATGTAAGATCTTTACTGATCATAAAAGTTTAAAGTATATCTTTACACAGAAAGAATTGAATATGCGAGAGCGAAGATGGTTGGAATTGATCAAGGACTATGACATAGACATCCAATATCATCTGGAAAGGCCAATAGAGTGGCTGATGCTCTAAGTAGAATACCTAGAAGAATGGTGAATGAACTCATTTCTGTGCCACAAGAAATTTACGAGGAGATGAGGAGATTAGATCTAGTCATTACACAAAAAGGAGAGACTCAGAGTGTTCTTAATGCGATGACTATGCAACCAACTTTGTTCAATGAAATTATACAGAAACAACAGCATGACCCATTCTTGAGTGAAATAAGATGTAAGATAGAAAAGGGGGAATCTACTGATTTCCACCTTCATGAAAATGGGAGTGTTATGATTCACAATCGATGGTGTGTTCCAAATGACCCTGAGTTGAAGGATAAAATCTTAGGGGAATCCCATAATAGCTTTTATTCCATTCACCTAGGAAGAGATAAGCTTGTAAAGGATCTCAAGAAAACATTTTGGTGGAAAGGACTTAAACGAGATGCCTCGAGATTTATCGTAAAGTGTTTGACATGTCAGAAGATCAAATTTGATCGAGGGAAGATGCCAGGGATGCTACAACCATTGCCAATACCAGATTGGAAGTGAGACTCTGTATCTATGGATTTTATCATAGGATTGCCTTGCTCAAGAAAGTCTAAAGACTCTATATGGGTGATTGTTGACAGACTGATAAAGACGAGTAGATTTATTGCTATGAAGAATACTTGGACGATGAAGCAGATGGCAGATGCATATATTCGAGAGATCATACAATTGCACGGTACCCCGCGAACTATCATTTCCGATAGGGACACTCGATTTCTATCCCTTTTTGGGGGAAGTTACAAGAAGCATTCAGAACACGACTGAACATGAGCACAGTGTTTCATCCGTCTACTGATGGACAAACGGAAAGAACAATTCAAACACTAGAAGACATGCTACGAGCTTGTGTGATGGAACTCCAAGGATCATGGGAGGATCACTTAGCACTAATTGAATTTTCATATAATAACAGCCGTCATTCAAGCATAATGGCTCTTTATGAAGCATTATACGGTCGAAGGTGTCGTATGCCGATATGCAGGATGACTTGGATAGTCAAGTACCAACTGGACCTGAATTAATTCAAGAGACAATGAAGCATGTTAAGATGATTCAGGAAAAGATGAAAATGACACAGGATCGTCAAAAGAAGTATGCTGATTTAAGAAGGAGGAACTTAGAATTTGAAGTTGGAGATAAAGTATTTCTCAAGATTTCACCTACACGGGGAGTAAAAAGATTCGGAGTAAAAGGGAAACTAAGTCCGAAGTATATTGGTCCATATGCGATCTTGAGTAGGGTTGGCGAAGTAGCATATGAACCTGCTCTACCAGTGGAATTGGCCAAAGTACATAATGTGTTTCATGTGTCTCAATTGAGGAAAGATATTCATGACCCATCCCATGTGCTATCCTATGAACCATTGCGGATACATGAGACACTTACATATGAAGAAAATCCATTACAGCTATTAGATCATCGAAAAAAAGTACTAAGACAGAAAACAATTCCACTAGTAAAGGTGTTGTGGTCTAACCATGGAGAAGAAGAAGCAACATGGGAGAAAGAATCCGATATGCGGGATCGATATCCACAACTATTTCAATAAGGTAAATATTTCAAGTTTCGAGGACGAAACTTATTTTAAGAGGGGTAGAGTGTAATAGCCCTAAGAAAACCCTAACCTTAAACCCTGATTATGTGTTAACGCTTGAAATTATATTAAAGTAACTAGATAGTAGTCTAACTAAGTATTTCTTACTAATCTGTGTTTAATTAGTTAACTTATATGCTTTACATGAGCTATATGATTCATTCATATAGGATTATAGGACTCTAAGGTACTAGATGAAAGATAGTTACTTGGAACTGTCAATTATGTTAAGTTCCAATTGGTTTTAATGCTTGAAGTAGATTAGAATACTCTCCAACACCATATGAGGAAAAAAGTGGGTAATATCTTTCATTATTATTGGTTAGGAAGGTTTTGGAAACCAATAAATAGGTTAGAAGGTCCTTAAGAACCTTATTCATTAAGATTGTGAAACATAGAGATTGTTTTATCGGGTAGCAACGAACTTCCAGTCAAAGAGCCTTTCGGGGTTGAATCCGAGCTTAGAACCTAACCAAACTTGATATATGACATGCTTGGGATGTATTAAGGTCAAAATGGTCATTTATGCCCAAGAATTACGTGGCTCACTAAGGTAAATTGCTCACTAAGTAAAAATTGGCCAGCTGAAAGTACAGCTCAGACCTATGCTCAAAGAAGGCTGCTTAGAAGCTACTTGGGTGTCAATCTCTTAAAACCCTTTGGGTGCATGAAATCCAACACCTCAAGCTACCACCACAAGCAAGAACCTCCCAGAAATACCCAGAAATCGACCTTGCCCAGAACCCATTTCCCTCCCCCTGGGTACCGCCAGAACAGGGTATATATACCTGTTCTGGGTTTTCGCCTCTTTTATCTTCTTTATTCCTCTTGGACGCCTACTTTTCTTTACATATAACACTTCTGGACATCCATAGAAAGTAGTTCAAGCTTTGGTTTCAATCATAAGACCTTAAAATCATATAGAAAACCTTGCTTAAAGATCACATAAGTTGCTGTAAGTTCAACAGATTACACCTCTTGTGTTTAAGCTTAGATTTTCATATCTAAAAGCTTGTTTTAACTAATTCTTAGAATTATACTTATTCAGGGGAAGCTGTAGGAGTAGTGAAACAATTGGATTAAGAAGTTTCATTGAATAAAGCCTCTTAAGTGAAGGTACACACCTAGTTTGGTTTTAACCTAGAAAATTCCATACTTATAGTTAGGTGATTGTTTCTTTCTAGTGTGAAGCATGTTTATGAAATGAATTTACTTATGATGTGTATCTTATTATGTGTATATTGAGTATATAACATGGACATAACATGCTAAGGTTCATTAGAGTTGTTCTAGGTGATCTAAACAACGCTTATACACCAAGTTATTATGATTATGGTTCTAAATGGAATATGCTAAGTACATGGACTTGTGTAGTGATCGATAATAGGTATACTCTTGATATAATTATATGTCTAAGTGTTAATCAAGTCTCTAAGGCACAACTGGTTAAGTTCAATCAAAGTTACTACTTTAAAGACTAGTTTCAAGTATAAAAACTCTATGTTTCTTAACTACTATAGTGAGAGTAATTGAAGGGAGTTGATAAGGAATATGTGAGTTAAGGATGAATCGATGAGGATTATGAGTATTGAGTATTAAAGTATAAATTATTAAATATCTTGAATTACAAATGTGAAAGTAAGGCGTGAACATGCACCCGAGTTAGGGCGGGTAGTCCCTAGCTGTTACCCAATCAGGAGGAGCGAAATCCTGACGTTGAAGGACATGTCCAGGTTAAGTCTTGCAAGCAGAACATAAAAGGTGGGGTGACGACCCTCAAAAGTTTGGAGACAGCCGGTACAGAGTACCCCTCTCCATTCGCGTTCATGCCAAACGATTCGATTTTATGAAATTATAATAATTGAGTTGAATGTGACTACTTGCTATTATAACTACGTGTTATCTGTTAGCTTTCAAAATACACCTAAACTTGTATTTTCCATTATACAGTGTGTACTCAGCCTTGCTGATTGTTTTGTCATTTATGTGGCATGTCACTTGGTGGGTGGCAGAGTCTCATTTTGATGCAGGTTGGTACGAGGATATATAATGAAGGGGTTACTTTGTAATAGACTTTACGTATTTTAAATTAAGTAATGACTTATATATATGTTTACATAGTTAAGCAAGTGATAGACTATGGAACCTTAATCTTGTTTTGGTGGATGTAAGCTAAGGGTTACTGTAAGGATAACTTTGTAAGTATTAAGGATGTAGTTAAAGTTGTGTTTTAAAGTATTTCGATATTCTCTTTCTTATATATTGAGAATGTCATGGTAATAGTCCAAATCTTATCTTGATGACTTCCATTGTGATTAACTATGTTGATTAGGGATTAGGGGAGGTTTGGGCTGTTACACCACACCATTCGCCCCTCCTTTTTCTTCGTACATGCTGCAGCAACTACAGCCATCGCACCACCTTTCCTCCCCTACGTCTGCTCCCGCCAGCAGCCGTGCACAGTAGGGCATTTGTGCACGCGCCATCCCACAGCCACGCGCCACCTTTACTCGTGTTCTTTGCTATTTTTCCGGTTTTTCTTGGTTTCCTTTGGTTATTTCTTAATCTTTATCCTCTATTTAATGTTTAACTAAATTTTTAATATTAAAGTTGTGATTTTTATGATTTTTAATATGTTTTATATATACAGTTAGAGACTTTATTGTTTGAGTTATTAAAAATCTGATTTTTATTTATTGTGAATATAAGTTATAATTTCAGATTTATTATTCATTATTTAAAGTGAGTTTTAAGTATGAAAGTAATGGTGTATGAGGTTTTTAAAGCCTAGACTTTTAATATTATATTAAAGGTTGTTAAAGGTTGAAACTTTAATGTTTTTAAAGTATTTTAAAACGAGTTTTGAAGCGTTTTAAAATAAATTAGATTGCTGTGAATTAATTAGGATATTAATTCATTGTTATATTATTATATTCGTAGGCGGGAATTTTACTTTAGGCGACTTCTAGAGTTTAAATTGGCCTCTCACTTTGTCTACACAAGGTACGTACATGTCCTTATGTGTTAGACTCGTATCATGTCTTAAGGATTAGGAATTTATAATATCAAGTATAGGGAACTCTTTTATGGTTCATACGTGGCTATTGATTTGGAATTACGTGTTATGGAACATGTCAATTGCCTTTGTGTTTATTACATGATTGAACGGATGTTTGATTCAAACCATGTTATTTGGTAGTGTTTATATTTTGATCCATCGTATGATGTGGATTAATAATATTTTATTATTGGATTATGGATTTGGTATTGTTTCCCTTAATGGATATTTTATTACTTCTCAAAGGCCGAGGACTTTGTGGGTAAGTTGGATTATTATTGGTTATGAATAGTTTATTACTTCTCAAAGGCCGAGGACTTTGTGAGTAAGTTGGACTATTATTGATTATTATTATTTTACTACTTTGCACAGACCGAGGGCTTTTAGGGTATGTATATTTATTGTCATTGGACATTCGATTGTTGATTTAAGTCAACAAATAAATTTAGAGGATTAATTCTTGGTCAATTGGAATTGTTTGATCACTTATTTAATCCTAAGATAAAAGTGGATATTGTTGTATTTATGTTATGTGTTGGTTTCTTTGTTTATAGTCCAACATCGAATAACTTATTAATACTTAAAGTGGAAGTGAATAGCAATAGCTTTACACTTGTGCACGTCTGAAGTTCTGGACTAGTATGAGTTGGAGTACATGGTGGTAGCCCATGGCTTTTATTGGGATCGGATTGATCAATGTACCCTATTTTATTTTTAAAGGTTCCTCGATCTCGTAGGTCAAGGGATTACGGAGTCGCGCCCGTAATTCGTCTTCTATTTTCAAGGCTGGTTTTGGTTGGACAGCTCGATCTATTGACTATTCAATTTACTAAATGATTATCATGTTGTATGTCTTGTGGAGTCAAGTATTATTCTACGAGTTGAAGTCTTGAGGTATCTTTGTTGATCATGTTTTGTTGTCCAATAGTATCATGATTAAGTTTTGTGTTTTATTTTATTATGTATGTACTCAGCTTTGCTGATTACGTGCTTTTCTGTGTGTCGATCATGGTTGTGCCTATTGATCTTGTGATGATCCTTTATTGGTGAGCAATTTTCAATTGAGTATTCGCCTACAGGTTTGAAGCTTTGATGCATCGTCAGTATTACTCATTTGGGATTTGGGAAGCATTGATGAGAGATCGCTTTCTTACTTTTATTGCTTCTTACGTTTACTTTACTTTTATTAAGCTGCTTTATGGATTATTTATTTTAAATGATTTAAGTTGGTTTTCAATTATCATTCGAGGTTTGGATAATGTTTTGGACAATTATTATCTCTTAAGTATTTAATAAAGTTTATTTAATGTTTTTCAGCTGCAACACTCTGAGTAAGCCGATACGTTTTCACACGGGCGATAATGCCTTGATAATTCTCTGTTTTAGTTAGGAAATTATATGTTTTATAAAGAGAGAATTGTCGGGATGTTATAGCTAAAGTGAGAGAATGCAATAGGACAAATGCAATAGGACAAAAATATTATCATAATAAAAAAATCTATGTTTTAGTGTATGACCATACTATTTTTAGAAGTATATCAAGTAATATGAGACGGACGAATATGGGAAGTGTATCAAGTAATATGGGACGGAGGGAGTATGTTTTAACACTTGCACAATAACAAGCATAATTTAGTTTGAGTAAACTGAATTTATAAATTTCAGATGAAATTAAGTTGAATTAGTTAATTATAATTTAGTTTCTTATGTTTATTATCAAGGTTAGAACATATTTACAAGTTATATTACTATAATATGATAGTTAATGTTAAATTTAGATATTATATGTTCACAAACTCCTAGTATCGCACGAAATCATTATATCATACTTCTTTATCAAAAAAATTCGTTTCCAATTATATGCCTAAAATTTTATTTTATAGCTTATACTTATTCTAATTCTATCTATCTCATAATAAAATCCTAAATCCACCACTGAGCTTACGTACTGGTCCTTGTAAATAAGGAATCCTACCTAATCTATTAAGACAAAAATAATAAGATGTAGTCACTTAGGGTCTAGAGTACGGAGAGTCACTTATAGGGATTACTAGTCCTTGTAAATAAGAAATCTTAATTACTATATGATGAGCACACTTTGGATAACAATGCCAAAAGTAGTAAAATGTAGCAATTATGAATGCATCTCCCATTACAATTTTGTTTATTTGATTAATACATCTAACTCAATTTTTACACAAACTTTTATGGAAAGAAGCTTAAGTAACATAATCCAGCTTAATTGATTTAGAAAGAGAGGATGGATACCTTCATCATTCTTGCTCAATGAAATGAAAGAAATATGAGATCCTAGAACATGCTAAGCCTATACTAGATCTAACTAAGCTAAACTACTCTAAAAGCTAAGGTCCTTCTTCAAATGAGTGAGTCCCCTTTTATAAACGCTATTGGAGACGATATTTGAATGCACATCCACCTTCTCCACGATATATTCCACGTTTAAGGCTTCCACAGAGTGTTAGGTGGAGCCTTTTTACCTCGTGCGTGGAGATTTTGTTCATACTCCACTACCCCACATTCCTGGACTTCTGTAGACTCCACTTTTGCTGTTGAGGCCTCCAAAATCTCGTGTCTCTTCATCGTCTATAAGCTGCATCTTTGACTTTGGACTTCTCTTTTATTGTTTGACCTTGACTTTAATATATATTAGGCTTATTAGGCTTTAGATTGACACCTTTAATGGACCTAAAATTGAAAAGTGATAGTCTCATATTGAAAATTATTTTGCACTCTAATAACTCCTAAATAACAAAATGTCCATATTAATAAAACAGAGGGAGTGCTTGCATAAAAAAAACCTTTTTTTTTCCGAAGCATTGTGTTTAGTGCGAATGCATATCTTGAATTTGAATTTCATTTTGGCAGGATGCAACTAAAAGAAAACAACAATTACTTAAAGTAATTATACCTCCTATATTACTTTCATTTTAGTTTGTTAGTACCTGTATTAGATTAGATACCCATAGACATATGAAACTATAAAACAAGTTGAGTAGATTATCATGGGTTGATCTAGTGGTTTGAGGCTCTTACTCTTCTTCCCTCGTATGATAGGGGATCAACAAAAGTGGGATCTCCATTTTCTACCCCCATTTTCGTCTTACATTAACTAGTGTCACATACACACGATGCGTATAAGAGCAGCTAAAGATTTGACTCGTTAAACAATTAATTGTCAAAATAGTAAAGCAATCAAGATTTTTTTCCTTTTTTGGTGTCTACCTCCTCTTCCCTTTATATAATAGAGGTATGATCTCATACTTATAAACGTTCATCAATTGATTCTTTTTATTTTCTGAGAACAATATAGAGGTGCATGTAAAACCTCTAGGAAGGGGATATTGCCTATTTATCCATTCATAATATGGGCTTAACCCAATAGGCCTTTGAGATACACCCTCATATAATTTTCCAACATGGCCTCCACTTAACCCATAGTGACACCTTGATTTTCCTAGTTACATCTCCGATTACCCAAAATTGGTTAAATCCTGAGAGTAAGGGTGTGCACAGGTTCAAGACCGGACCGGACCGAACCTCCTTGGACCTGTGGACAGGAATTGTCATTATTCTTGGACCAGAGACCGGACTTGAATTATCCGGTCCGATTTTGGACCTATTTGAACCTGTTTTTATTTTGCAGAAATTTATTCTAAATAACGGCTTTTAAAACTGTTTGGAGCTATTTCCGGACCTGTTGGACATGGGGTCATATTGACCATAAAGTCCGATTATATGTCCAAAATACGTAATTAGCTAAAAATGCATATCCAAAATACATACTAATTATCTAAAAATATATATCCAAAATAGTTTTCAAATCTTCACCAAATACAACTATATAAGTTTGATGACATTTTATATCAAGGTGTCCACATATATACAACTTATTCGATGTGATCTTGATGCTCACTTTGATAATCTGCGAAATAAAGACAAGGGAAGAAGATTAATAACATGATGATCCAATAAGTTACAATTTACAATAATTACTAAGTATAAAAAGAATTAAATAAGCTTAAGAATCACCTGTCTCAACTTCCTCTAACTCTCGCACATTTTCCTCCCCATCAACACCAGATGTCACCCTTTTCCGAAACCAATCTTGAGTACAAATGAGAGCTTGCACCATCTATTACAATTCAATATATAAAAGTTTAATTAGTTAATCAATTAGAACAAATAATACGTATTTTAAAAAGTTTTAAAAAAGAGAGAGATTCATTACCTTAGGAGTCAATGAACTCCTAAAAGGATCAAGATGTCGACCTCTGCACTGAAAGCGGACTCTGATGCAACTGTAGACAATGGAATGGCTAGTACGTCTCGTGCAATACGTGAAACAATAGGATATCGATGATCATTACTAGCCCACCAAGACAATGCATCCATTTTTTCTTCGTCTGCCCCTAATTGCTCATTCAAGTATCTCTCAAACTTATACCTTATATACCCACTGCTTGATCCCATCAACTTTTTAGCTTGATCAAGAATGATTTGCCTAAAATCTTTTCCTTTGTTATTACCATTCTCATCATTCTCATCAACTTGCATTACTTCATCAAAATTTTGCGCATTTTGCATACCATACAACTTTCTATAATCATGAAACAAAGAATGAGCAAAGTCCTTCTCATCAGTAGCAAGTGCCCTACCTTTCTCCATACCATACATATTAGTGAGAGTCAATTCAACAATTATGAGGATCAAGAATTGCAGCCATATAAATCAATTTATTCAGTTTTTCCACAGCTTAATATTTTTCATACTTCATTTTCATTGATAAAGCCATAGCCTTAAAGTTCTCATCATCACTTTTCTCCCTTTGATTCAACACATTATATACTTGACCAATGTCAAACAAGTCTTTATTACTAGTCACATATTGAGAACCAGAAATGCAACGAGTCAATTGGTAAAACTCCTCTAAGAACACTACTAATCTCTCTACATTTTTCCAATCATCAAGCTCAGGAGGCTTTTCATTATCCTTCAAATTATCTCCATCAGGCAAAGATAAACCATTAAAAACACATTGAATTTTCAAAGCAATATCCAACATTGTGTATGTTGAGTTCCAACGAGAGGGGACATCAAAAGACAAAGATGATTTGCTTTCTATATTAGCTTTTTGGACAAGTCCTTTAAATCTTTGAATTCTTGCAGGAGAATTTTTCACATACTTAACAACATTTCTAACTCTATCAATGCACACACCATGTTCTTTAATGCCATCCCACACAATAAGATTAATTATATGAGCCATACATCTAACATGTAGATACTTTCTCTCACTAACACTTCCGATTCGTTATACCTTTCTTCTCAAGTGTGCACAAGCAACATCATTAGAACTAGCATTATCAACTATAACAGTAAAAAATTTATCCTCAATACCCCAAATTTCCAAGCAATGCTCAACCGCCTTTCTAATAGCATCACCCTTATGACTAGAAATTGGACAAAAGTTAATAATCTTTTTATGCAATTTCCAATCATTATCAATGAAATGTACCGTGAGATACATGTAGTTAATTCTTTGGATCGATGTCCAAGTCTCAGTTGTAAACCATATTTTTTGACAATTCATTAGCATTTCTTTCAACTTTATCTTTTCATTATAGTAAAGTTGAAGACAATCACGAGCAATGGTAGTACGTGAAGGCATATGAAGACCTGGGCAAGCAAGACTCATCACATCCTTAAATCCAGATTTCTCTACAAATCTAAAAGGAAGCTCATCAATAATAACCATACGAACTATTGCTTCCCGAACTTCTTTCAAATTCACAGTTCCATATTTCAACCTTTTTTCACCAGTTTCATTCTCCATATCTCCTCCAAATTGAAAAAACAATTCAGCTTGTTTTCCTTTACCCTTATTTTTATTAGCCGGATTAATAACACATTTATCAGAATGATTATTTTCTCAACCATTAAGATTCGCATCAGCAGCAAAAGATCTGTCACAAAACTTACATTTAGCACGTAGTCTTCCATCTTGCACATACTCAATATAGTGTTCCCAATAAGTTGCCCTCTTCTTGCTTTTTCTAACCAAATATTGGCGCCCTTCCGTTAGTTTTTTCTCCGGAGGTAAGGTTTTGCGCAAGTCATCTAAATTTGTCCTACTAGCTGCATCCGAGAGGAGTTTGGATACTTTGGATTATGAGCTCTCCATCTACAATAAATTACATAACTTTTTTAATATAACATTTATACGTCAAAATAGATTAAATAATCCAAGAATCAGAAATCACAATATTTAGATATAAATCTTACATTACAAGAATATAAATCCGTTATTGTCGGACTTCGAACTCAAGAAAAATCATACCCTTGAAATTTAGAAAACAAAAATAAATTATAAGCATAGCATGCTTCTTTCATAGTGAACAACCCAAGGCCTAACAATAACACCAAGGGAACAAAGCAAAGTCCATAAAGGTTTCCTAATGTCTATAGTATGAAATCCATCAACTTTAGTGACTATGATTTGGTGTCTGTTTATCAGAAATGAAACAGTAACAAATAAAACTCTTAAACAAAACCTTTAATTGAATAAATGAGCAAAACTTCTAACAATGTTTAAAGTTTAATCAACACCCACTTGTCTACCTCCTCAAGCCATAATTCAAAGCATTGCATTATTCCGTTAAGCACTGCCATAATTCAAAGCCATAATCAACACCCACTTGTCTACCTCCTCAAGCCATAATGAATTGGTGATAATAATTCATGATGTTCAAGTGAACTAGTGTAGTGACAGCACCCACTCCATTTTCAACAATAATATATAAATAGTATGATTGAAATTGCCAGTAACACAAGTACACAACCAGAAATCAAAGTAACACAACTAGGAATTGGAACTGCTATGAAGAACGAAACCTAAGAGGTGAAATGGCAGAAACTTAACAGCAATATAACAAAATCAATTAGAAACTTTACAACATCACTGGAAGAAGAAGAAATACAACAAAACTAGAACCCTCAAAGAAGAAATAACACAGCAAAATCAATGAGGACGGAAAAGAGATAGGGAATTATACCAAATGATGGCTGGGAGAGATGACGGCGTCGCAAATTACTGGGACAAAACCAAGCAAACGCAATCGCAGATGGACAGCAAACGACGGCGTCACTGGAGAATGTGAATCGCTGCCGGAGAATGAAGAAGAAACGGTTGGGAGAACCACGGCTGGTAGGGTTTGGTGTATTGGTGATTTGTGTAATTGTATAATTGTATTACTGTTACAGTGATACTTAGAGTAGAGTGGGTTTTTTTATAAAAAAAACAGGGTTCCGGTCTGGACATGATTTTTTCGGGTTTTACCCGGACCGGACCAGAAACCTAGAATCTCCCATTTTCAAGGACCGAAGACCGGACCTGAATTATCGGATCGGTCCGATCCGGTCCAAATTCAGCTCCCACTCGACCTGTGCACACCCCTACCTGAGAGGATCTTATGGATAATCATAACCATCATATTGCTCATATGCAGTATTTCCCATAAGTTGTATGTCGTATACTAGATAGCATGAGCAAGGTGATGTTGCATATTGGAGTAATATGGTTTGGGATTTTGGCAACCACGATATTTTGCACATTATGAATATTTGGGGCATTCGTGCTTGATGTTGAATCACCTTGATGGTCGTGGGCATGCAGTAGGTCTTGATGCATGTTTGGTTGGCCACTCAGTTTATATTGGTTGAACCATTAGAAGTGGTTAAACATTAGCATAATTGGGCCAACTTGATTAGACCCTATTTCCTAAATGCTCATTCCTCCTAGTATGGTCCTTGCCACCTTGAAAAATATGAAAACCCATGGTAGAGTTTCCCTAGTTTGATGTTGAATAGAAGTTTTTGCTGGATATGTGATTCTCATAACTAAGTTAGGGATAGGAGGGTAACCATCAATTAAATCCTTATACTGCTCTAGTAAGCTTTAGGCTATGTGTCTATAACCTTAAGAAGTTGTACATTCAACATTTTATACCTATCAACTAGAGGTTTTAGTTGGCAAGCGATTTCGGTAGCTACATCTTGGGATAACGCTACATTAGTAGCACTCAAAGTCTTGAATATCTAAAATAATCTTGTATACTTGTGTTTCTATGGCATCCCAAGAATCTTCAACTATATTTCGAGTGATATCTACAAAGACCTAGTAGATTCTTAAGTAAGTGCTCTATAATGGGAATCAAGTTATTGCCTATGACTTTCTCCAGTCTCTACAAGGAGGTTTTTATAGTATCTATATATATTTAGTATGCATTTGATTAAAATTGTTACGCGTAGGATTAGACAAGTGATTAGGGCCTATCTCCTCCATTCCTTCTTCCCTTCTAGTTGAAAATCTAGTTCCCTCAGGTTGGCTAAAATTAGGACAAATATTCAAGCCTTTCATTAGGATTATTAGGATCAGAATGAGAGGAGTCTAAGGCTCGACCTTCATCTCCAACACCTCGTCTTATGTTAAAATGGGGTGTTAGCCATTGTAGTAATGTTTTGAAATTTTAACTGTCTAATCTCACCGTGTTCGTCAAAAACTTGTTGGAACAAAAATTATCAACAACAATGATAACATGTCGCTTAGGTTTCAGAGAGTACTGTGTAGAGTCGCTCCAGGGGGTACAAGTCCTTGTAAATAAGAAATTACTAGATTGTGCCCGTGCTAATGCACAGGATGTTTAGAATAACAATAAAATAAAGAAATACCAAAAGTCTTATAAATATAAGAAAATTTACCGAAAGTCTTACAAATCTAATCTAAGTACCAATTTTTGTAAAATAGTTAAATCCTAGTATTGAGATTTGTTAATTTTAGACGTGCTTCCTCAAATTATAGAACTCTTCTTCCCATGTAACAGCAAATACTGCTGCAACCACAGGTTCATCATTTTCTTGCTTTGGATCATATAGTATAAAATTATATGAATCCATTAAACTCGCTTGTAAGTGCTCCTCCAAATAGCGATCTCCAAATCTCTAAACATTTTTAAAAAATGAGGTTATGATAAACACTTATAAGTAAGTTTTGTAGTTATATGGAGCGTATACGTACATGTTGCGAAAGGTTTTTAATAAATAATGCGTTAACTCCAATAATCATCTCAGCATGTACACTAAATAGTGTAATTTTCATCGTCCCTGACTTGTCACCTATTGTCGCAGGGACCCTAAATCTGCATTATCAATGAGGTCATTAATATAATAATATTAGATTTAATTGATATGTAAATTGTGAATTAAAATAAGTTATAACATACCTCGGCACAACTTGGTCAAAGTTGGGGCCACATATGAAGCATGTACCCGCCTTTTTTTGTGTAAAGCACATGAATCATACCAAAGTGGACACTCCTTTTCAATAGCTAACACTTTTCCCAACACCCGTAAATATTTTACCTAAAACCATCAAATGACATATAAGCATCAGTAAATAATAAAGAGTTTGTTAGAGTAAGAAATAGTTAGTAATATTACATTCTGCATTACTGAATTTTGGCCTAAACTGATCCTTTTAGCACTGAAGATCACTTCCATTTGGAGGGAATTATTTGCCCGTGTCTGAGTCCATCTGATATGTTTTTGCACATATTCATTCTCAGCATACCTACATATCGTATACACAAACAATATAGATTTTTAAAAGATTTGAAACCTTGTCATTAAAAAGAACTATTATAGGAAAATATACCATCCATGGATATCATCAGTTTTCTCGAAATCTGGATCGATGAATAATCTAGTTTGTCCCACTGTAGAAACACATGCACCTGGTCAAAAATTTCAATTTATATTGGATTAATAGCTTGCTTGAAATTAAAATATTAGAAATGGGCAAAGTTATCCATAATTTTTTACCATGATAATCTCCGACAACTACCGTAGATACACCCAAGACATGGTCTTGATTAACTTCTTCATATAAGAAACCTCCTTGGTTGATGCAAAATTCTCCCACAAAGTTAACCTTATTGTCTCCATCCTGTAAGAATACAAAACACCAAGTATAATTATGTATTTATTTTTAAATGGATGCATATCTAATAGGAAAAATTGTTTTAAATAAGTTAACCTTTAGCCCGTCTTCCCAAAATAAGTTAACATTTGGATTATTCTGCAATAAGTCAAGCTTATATGGTTATTAGGGGTGTTAATGAGCTTAGATTGTTCGCGAGCTGCTCGAGTTCGGCTCGAAATTTTCACAAGCCGAGAACAGTCATGTTCGGCTCGACAAGTTCGTGAACAGGCTCGAAATATTTTTTTAAATATATTCTTTAACATATTGACCTCAAATATTAGTAGAATATTTTTAATAAGTTTAGGAAAAATAAACAAACTTAGTTATAATATATTATATCTTATAAATATACTTTATTTTGTTATAATTTTTGAACCCAAGACGAGTTTTATGTAACTTGGACTTGATAATCTAAGCTCGAAAAAGTTCGAGTTCGGCTCAAGCTCGTGCAAAGTATAACGAGCCAAGCTTGAGCGACCCCAAGCTCGGGCTCGGCTCGGCTCATTAACACCCCTGATGGTTATCTTTCTAAAATAAGTCATGACCGGTTGGTAACTTGTTTGATAGGTTAATTTAACATGTGTCAATGTGCGATTGGTCAAGTTGTTTGATATTACAGATGTTTTTATTTGATTTCATATATTAAATATAAACAAAATTATCTCCAACCTTGCCACCCTTTCTCCATTATTGAGACCCCATGTCTGACTATGATTTCTTCATCAACAATCCCCTTGCTTCTTCAACTTTCAACTTCCACCAACTTAATCCAGTCTTTCTTTCCATCTTTTTATTCCAACAACAACAATGGTGACTTGTTTAAGGACACTTATGGGCACTTATTGTGGTAGAATCAAACAATAATGCTTCCACCATCGAATTGATCAAGAGTAAATTGTACCCAACCAAGCATCCCTTATCAACCAGAAACCACCCAATCCAGCCATGAAACCCCACCTATAGCTAGCCATGAAATCCACCCACCCAACCACACGAAAACACGTGCAAATTGTGATTGGTGGCGGATTTCGCTTAATTTGCTGGGTTTTTTTTAATTAATCGCTTAGAAATCCCGCAACCCAGCCACGAAAACACGAAATCCACCCAACCACAAGAAAACTCTGTTTCTATATCTATTGAGATTTCAGATTTCCCTTAATTTGCTGGTTTTTCTTTAACTAATAGCTTAGAATTTGCTTATAATTCGATTAGATGGAATGGAGGATAGAGATTGGGTCGATGGTGGTGATAGTGTTTGTGATTGGTGGTGGTGTGTTTGTGATTGGCGATTGCGGGAGTTAGGTGGCAGATTGTCGGTTTTGTTAATAATGGTGGTGTTAAGGGTGGTGGGGGTTATTCAGGGAGGGTGGGTCGGCTGGGTCAAGGAGGGAGAGAGCTGGAGCTTGGAGGAGATTATCAAATTTAAGAGAAAATTAATTAAAATAAAAGTAAAATTAAATTAAATGACTTGTTGTGTAGGTTGTAGGTTTTTTGACTTGTTCAAATTCAAGTGAGGAATAAGGTTTACTTATTCTAGGATTTTGAAAAGATTGACTTAATATTAGAAGACGGAGCAAAGGTTGGCTTATTTAAAACAATTTTTCCTATCTAATATAGATTATTTACTCTACATATATGCAATTAGATTTTAAAATCCGACTTTGTGTTGCAGAGCACTATTTCCCTCTTTAGTGAGTGTCCGTCACCTCTAACATCCATTATTTCAGATACATAAATCACCAATCCAATAACATTTGTTCATAGTTCAGTGAGTGAGCTAGTCGATAGTAAAAGAAACTTTGTAATAATATTATTAGATAGTACAAAAACTTACCAATATGTGAAGTCAGTCTCTTTTTGTATATTTTGGAGCATCAGCAAACTCTACAAACTTGAAATTGTATTTTGGAATGTCTTGACAACTTCAAGGACTGTTAAGATTATTGTTAATTCTCCGAATTTCAGGCGGACATTATCCAAAACATACTTGTAGGTGTGATCAGGTGACATCATCTCTAACTTAGATATCTCAAAAACTTTGCCCTGTTCTAAAACCTCTGCGTATATGTCAATGTCATCATCAAATAGAGTTACTTGCACTTTACCACCCTGTTTTGAACAATAAATACAATATTAATTTTCTTATAATAATGTTGCATACTAATAAATCTGAAAAACAAAATCATACATCTTTATCAATGAATAACATACTCCTTGAATGCTGGATGTTTCTTTGCCTATTATTTGCACGTTCATCTAACATCCACAACAAACGTACCCTCATATTTGCATAAGTGGTGGCAATGGTGATATAAATATTTAGGCCTGTGAGATTATGTGCATTGGCACATTAATCTTTCTCCAAACAATATGATAATTATTAGTTTTATATAACTTAAATATTAATCATGGTCAACTACAATAGATAAAAGACTTAATACATGCATGTAACATAGGAGATATAATCAGTTAATATAGATAGTATTTGAAAATAAGACAAACTAATTTTTCTAGCTAATACAGAAGTTTCTCTATTATCAAATAAAATTTACAAACTAATAGCGTTCAACACTTCCCTATATACAATATTTTTTGCAAGTTTTCCGGAATCTCTTTCTTGTTTTTTATCAACACTCTTAGTCCATTAGGAGATGTAACTCGCGACACGCCAACATAGAGTTGACCATGACTGAATACAGGCCTTGGGAGAAAAATGCCAACAACTTTTATAGTTTGGCCTTAACTTTTATTTATCGTCATGGCAAAAGCTAATTTTAACGGAAATTGCCTTCTTTTCAGTGGCAAGCCAATCTTTTTTAAAATCAATTCTCGGTATTAAGACTGAATCGCCTGCTCTTGGCCCAATAACGAATTGTGCTTCAATCACCCTGATAACCAATCTCTTGATTATTAGGCGTGTTCCATTGCACACTCCTATTGATTGGTTCATATTGCGCAACAATATCACAGGGGCACCAATTTTAAGGTGCAGACAATGATTAGGAAAACCTGAGATGTTCAATGAATTTAGTAACTCTGTCGGCTCCATGTTTTCAATGAACCAATCATCTCTGGTTTGAGCTACGCTATTAGAACTGTAATAATTCTCCACTTCTCCTGGGATCATCAATAATATTTTGAAATTCAACTCATCCACATCATTGTTTGTTGGTGCTAGTATTCCTCGTTCCTTAAGGTATCCCCAATCTGTGTACCTCGAGAGCAAGTTAGGGTATACGAAGTTAATCAAAATTTCCAACCCTTTTTCGTCATCTTTAATCAAAAACTCATGTGGAATCTCAATCCAATTGGGTTCCCCGTCTTCTATGATTGAAACTCCCGCCACACTACCTTCCCCTACTTGTAATACCCAATCAGCAAATTGTTGAATTTGTCCCGAGATATCATGAGATGATGCTCCTTGACACAAACGCATGTTTATCCTTAAGTGCATAACACGACATTCTCCCCAAAATAATGATCGATGTAAGGTAGCTGCGACAATCGATTCTCGACCTTCATTTGGCACTAAAGGAAGTACTTGCCTCAAGTCACCACCAAGAACAATCAACTTACCCCCAAAAACTCTGTTGTCATTGCAAATGTCTCTAAAGTGTCGATTCACCGCCTCAAATGCAAGTCGATATGTCATTGGTGCCTCATCCCATATAATTAATGCTGCTTCACGAATCAAATAAGCACGGGTTGAATCCTTTTTAAAGCCACAAAATGATACATGATCTGGATCAAAAGGTATCTTAAAAGTCAAGTGTGCCGTTTTCCCTCCTGGTAGTAATAAAGCAGCGATCCCGGACGAAGCCACTGAAAGTACAATCTTTCTTTCAGATCTAAATTTAGAAATCAATGTGTTCAAAAGGTACGTCTTTCCCGTCCCACCAGATCCATAGACAAAAAATAACGCTCCTGCATCTCTGATATGGGCGTCAACCACATCATTGTAGACCTTATATTTATCAGTGTTAAGCCCTCTAACTAATGTCTCGAACTTCAAGGCTTCTTCACTTGTGTCATAGTCAAGTTCTTCTCGTATCAGCCGATTTTGGACGGAGCGTGCAGCTTCTGATGAAGGACGTGGCATGTTTAGAAATTCCTTCAGAGACTTCCCAGACTTATTCAAGATATGTTCAAGCTCGAGTAATCCTAGATTTTGCAGATCTTCAGAGTTTAACTGCAAATCGGAATTTCTTGTTTGTCGTTGTATAGCACGTTGCATATCATCCGTGAGGTCTACCCAATGTTGTTCCCAAAGTTGTTTTGGATCACTTACTTCAGCAAACATCAGTACAGAGCAAAACATATCTCTTAAACTCGCACCTGAAGCCCAAGTAGATGCTTCGAATAAAGCTGCATGCCATTCATTTTCATCATCAAGCAAACCCAATGCATGACAGGAAGATCTGAATGATGGGTGAACAACTCCTATCACAGTACGTATATCCTCATAAGATGTTGCTCAGCAAACTTTAGTCAAAAGAAGTCTCAAGTAATATCGTTCGCCGGAATTCGGATGAATGTATGGTAGCCTGCCGAGACTAAGCCGTTGCTACCTTGTCTTTCATGGCCTCAATTGTCGATCCCATACAAAGTAAATGGGGAATTCTAGATAAGTATATTGATTAGCCTCTGAGAAGTCTGTATTAGCATGGAACCACATAGTCACCATGGTTTCTTGTAGTCTTGGTTGTTCTATGACATCGTGAAGTTCATGATCATCATGAAATACAACGAATTGTTCACCCGGTAGATGAAATTGAAGCAATCCTGCCGAGGGATATTGGTGTTGCAAGTCGAATTCAAAAATACGCAACATGCTTCTATAGCGGACACATAACGACAATCTAAGTATTGTTATATTTCATCTACTTTCCTAGGAGGTTGACCATCGTTGTCACTCTGTGCTCCAATTTCTTCGATGACAACAGAAGCACGATCTTGGCCTTTGTAAACATATTTGTAAACATTCTTCACAACACTACGAACTGCA
Organism: Patellifolia procumbens; assembly: GCA_947645195.1. Taxonomy (NCBI): domain Eukaryota; kingdom Viridiplantae; phylum Streptophyta; class Magnoliopsida; order Caryophyllales; family Amaranthaceae; genus Patellifolia; species Patellifolia procumbens. The sequence goes on from CANSGD010001352.1 coordinate 184,503, forward strand.
ACACGCTCCACAGTTATGCGTGCATTATATTTGACGCACAAATCCCTATTATATGGAACTACCCAACGGTTATCTATTTCCCGCCCATTCACGACAATAGGTTCCTTATTCCGTCTGCATCTATATTGTACAAAACCATTGCCATCAAAAGTTGTTTCATTACAAGACGTTTTTGGGTAAGTCTTTGAACATTTCCCATCAACTAAACACGGCCTACATGGGCCATGGATTATATTCTTAACGATTATCTCAAAAGCTTTAGGATTCGTTTCCTTGTAAGGTATTTCAGCACTAATAAATTTATCGATGTCCTCCGGACATGTAGGCTTGTCTTCTGCTGCCATTGTAAAAAGCACATGGCCATGGGGTAGACCGCGTTTTTGAAATTCAATGACATATAAGTCTGCAAACGAACATCCACATGTTATTGTAGGATAAGACAATATGTATGGTAATTTAAAAGAGTATGCAATTACTTACCCGCAATAACTTTCCCATATTTATGTCTTTCCTTAAAATCTCGTATGAATTCTCTAAATTTGAGCTTAAAGACACGTGCGACGATGTCGGGTCTATCTTCTGCATGACGACTGGCACGTGTTGGTAACTCGGTAACAATTTCTGACCAATTAGGATTGCAAGTGAAAGTGATAAAGAAATCAGGGGTCCCATTACTCGTACTATTGCCATAGCATCTTGATAATGTTGAACCATATTATGGGGCCTCCAGTGAAAGAGGAAGGCAAAATATACCTCCGTCCAACAGCTTTCACATTCACGTCTCCAACAGTCAATGCATCTTGAAGTCCTCTATATAAATCTGTCCGTAACTTGCCCTGATTGCGCTTAACATACAACAAACGATTTTGTTCCATGGAAGCATATCCGTCTACATTAAATTGTTGAAGTAATCGACCACCCTCTATTAATTTGTCACCTTCTACGAAGTTGTCACCATCATCTCTCTTATCCTGTATCCTGAATGCAAGAAACTACCTTAGAGTAACAGTTGTCTGACTTCTGCTCGAACCAACCATCTTAGGTATTCCAAGGGTCCATCCATCAGTGCCATATGGGAAGAGCAGTGGGTATTGTTGAGGCATATAACTCGGATGAGTTTCATCTATTGTTTGTAAGGTTCTGTTCGTCGTTTGCAATATGACATCCCTATGACCAAAGCTCTCGGTTCCATCACCAACCAATAGTGTCGCTACCTCATTTGATGTAGGTTTGAGGTATTGTTTACCTTCTCTTGCACGGATCAGCTTAATGCGCATATTTTGAACTTGACCTTGCTCACGCAACATGGTGCTAGCATTTTTGAACACCGCGACATATGGATTAACACTACCAAGCATATTTCTCAACCCTTGAAAGATTAATGGACTTATGGATGGTCCTTCACTCGCATTCACTCGGTTTGTTAATTCATTATCCGTGTCATAAATGTACAACTGCGCGAACTTTGGCATGTTCCCTGACTGGTATCAAAGAACCGATCCTATGATAAAGACTTCCACTTATGCGAAAGACGTAAGGGCCTCTTCCATCATTGACAGTGTTAATAATTCTTGCTCCTATAGAGGTGAAAGCCAATAGAGAATTGTACATTCTAATTTTATCTCGAAATTATTGATTTGCTAGAAGAGACTTCAGGTATTATGGTGTTGACGTTAGATACGGCAATGAAACTTGTCCGCTTTGGCAACAGAGGTTGAACCGTGGTTGTGATAAACTACTTCCCTTAACTCTTTCTTCAATCCACATAAGAGCCTTACAATGTGTGCATATAGATTTTCTACCTCCAAACGAATGACAATCAGTGACATTACGTTGTCGTTCTAAAAGAGTGTCTTCTGTAATGTGATTTAGATGGAATAATATTAGTCAAGTAAAATTATGTTCCTTGGGAATCTAAAGGCAGTTAATTACCTATGTGAGCAACATTGGTAAGAGGGATTTGTCGACCACCGTTATCCCTTACATTATCGAGGATATGACTATCTTCTATACCCGCTTGCCTACCACCATTATCTATAAGGGCAAAAGGAACTTGAAAACGTTAGATGTAGTTGGTCACATCAACACATCAAGTTTTAATTCAACAGGACGATAAAAATAGTGGTAGGTCATTAATACCAATATAGTTCGCAACGTTAGATGTCGCACTACTTTCATATCTGTAATGTATATGTTGAACTCCATTTTGACGATGCAAACGCTGCAGTGACAACCTTAACGTGCGTGCTTCTCTCTCCATTAAAAGACGGTGTTGGGTAAATGTACGATGGTGAGGATTTGATGCCCGTTTAAACAGTAATCTCCTTCGAGCTGATAATCTAGCAATCTTGTATCGCAAGCGAGCTTCGTGTTGATCATTTGTTTCGAGTTCCATTCTAAGTAAGATTATGACTATGAGAGAAATGCTAATCTAATATTATTCATATCATTATTGTTTTAATATTAAATATCGACTATAATATTTTATAACTTCTAAAAGAGGCGGTCTAACTTCAAAAGAATATTAGATTTAGTGTTGTCTAATTTAGTTCACGGAGTTATAGGCGAAGAGAACAAACGCTAACGCTAATATTATTCATATCATTATTGTTTTAAAATAATATATCGCCTACAATATTCTATAACTACTAAAATAGATAGTCTTACTTTATTTTAATATTAGATTAAAGAGACCTTTGTTTATTTAGAACGGTGAGTTTGGTAAATTAAGTATTATAATACATCTAATCTAATATCAACATCCAATACCTCTTAAATATCACATATCACATATCACAGATTTTAGGTGAATTAAAATGGTGAGAATAAACAAAATGTGCCCACCCATACAAATGTGCATTAAGCTAGTGACATTTGAGTAGATTTGCCCATCACCATTAACATATAAAATAATAGTGTTAACATCATTAACATCACCATTTTCAATACATTATGTACTACGTATCTACGTTCACAAAACAAATAAGTAGATTTGCATCACCATTTCCATAAAACAGCACATATAAAATAATAGTGTAGGTGAACTTGTTCTACTCTTGTTTATTAGGTTACTCTTGCCAGTTGTCTCTTCCCATCCCTTTTTCCTTCTTACTGTCTTCCGTCTCTTTCTACTCAAAAGACTCTTCCTCTTCAGTTCCCCTATTCTCATCTGCTCTCTTCTTTCTTTTTCCACTCAGTAAACTCTTCCCTCTTTACTTCCCCAATTCTCATTTTTCCATTCCAACAAATCTATCATACTCCCTCCGTCCCATAATATAAGTCCTGTTTCCTTTTATAGTGGCCCAAAATATAAGTCTTGTTTCTAAATTAATCTATTATTTTTACCTAAAATAACCTCAACTAAATACTAAAATTCCCAAGATATCCTCATATTGCTATGGAAAACTAAACCCTTTAAATGCAAAATTGGAATCTATTAACTCTCATTTCAATTTTTCACGTCACTTTATATCCTCATTTACTATGGTTAACCTTCTCTCTCCTCTACATATTCATCCATTTTCTCTTCTTTCCCATCTATTTTTCGTCTTCTCTGTTACTCTACATCCACAATCACATTCTTACTTTTTCCACCATCAAGTACTCCAGTATTTTTCACTCCACAATCATATTCTCACTTCATATTCTCACTCGGTTTTATTCCAATTTTTTTAATTTAATCGTTGGAGAAGAAAATTGGACTTTCCACACCACACTCCAAAATCATATTATCAGTTCTTCCCCCGCCCCCTTAATTAATTGTTGAAAATCAAAAAATCGGTTTTGTTCCAATTTTTTTTTACTTAACCGGTGATTAGCTAACTCGCCGGATAAATTTTCCGGCAATGGGAGGTCTCTTCAATCTTAGTGTAGTACTTCTGCTTGAGATCAAGATATGTGAACTTGGGCCAAATGCATAGAAATCCATGTCTACCTTTTTCAAGATCTGAAGCAAGCACACTGAAGAACTTGAGCAGAATTTTTTTTTGTTGGTTTTGTTTTATCGGTTACAAATTGTGATGATTTCGTCCAGAGCAAAGGAATCCATGGCTGTATTGAAATTGTGATGATGTTTTTTTTGGTTGAATTTGTTTCCTGCATTAAATTGTTAGAAAAATTTACCAACTTTTCATTTTCTTCTTAATAAACGCATATTAAAAATATTTGTTCATATGATGTTGCTTCCCAATGCAAATGAATATGTCTAACAAAATAAAGCAAGATTCTATTTACCTTAATTCCGGCGTAAAAACAGAATCGGGACTTATATTTAGGGACGAAGGGAGTATTAGATTTCACTCTATAAGTACATCCAAGAAAAACATAAATCAAGTAGCAATTCAGGGTTTAAATTTCTATTTGGGATCCTAGCAAGTCATATCAGATCTAGAAGAAAAAGAAAATTCTTACAATTAACCATGGCAATTGTGCATGAAAGAAGATGTCGCCTAAAACGCAGGTAAGTTGAATTAAATCGTAATTTTTTTTTGCATGGTGTACTTGAAGATTGTACATGGGTTTAATTTTCTGGGTTTTCCTTTTTTTTATATTTTGTTGAGTTAAAGTTTTATTCTAGAGGATTAAATGAGATTGTTAATCGGAAATGTGTGAATTTATTTATTGTTCATCCTTTTTTTTTCCATTTTAATTGCGGAAATTTGGATTCGTATATTTGTGAATCTATTTTGTGTTCATCATCCTTTTTTCATGTTAATTTCGGAAAATCATCCTATTTTCCCAAAAAATCGATTTAAAAATGCTCCTATTTTCCCAAAGAATCGATTTCCTAAAAATACTTTTACCATTTAAAAATTACCCATACATACATTTAGTAGAGCATTTTTAAAAAGCTAATCATGAAAATAAATCTTTTCATTTACCATTTAAAAATTACCCATACATAAATTTTAGTAGAGCATTTTTAAAAAGCTAATTATGAAAATAAATCTTTTCAGAACCAAATTGATTAATTCCATGTTTTTTGTAAATTTTGTTATCTGCTGGCCAGGTTTGATCGAATTTCTATATGGGTTTTTCCTTAAATTTTCTCGGCTTTATTTTCTATTTTTCTGCATTTTCTTTTCGAAAATCTGGGTATAGAAGATCTGGGTGTTTCTTTTTCCTTTTTAGCTAAGTGAATTTGGATAATGGGTCGTTTTTAGGAATAACGGGTTGGTTTTGTGTAGCCGTAATTCAGTGTGTTATCGAAAGTTTTTGGGTATTCGAAATGTAGTGGAAAATTAAAGAGTTCTACTGTAGTAATTAACAAATTTTTCTTAAACAATAGGTAATGGTATCAATAAGAACGAATTCATAAAATTCAAAGTTCAAGTATATTTCATAAGAGAACATTAGCACTTACCTGAATTGAGTCTACCTGTTGTATGAGATTGAAATTGCCCTTCTTGCTTATGATGGTATTAGAAAGCTTGGCAAAGGTATCTGTATCAAATAAAAAAAAATTAAAATCATGTAATCTCTATTAAATTAGGAAAAAGAAACAACATATGGAGATTTAACATATTAGATACATTAGATTACCATTTGTCATTTTTTGTAGGTTTGAAGTAGAAGAGAAAGTGCAATGAATAAGGTTTTTTGCAAATTTAACACACGGACATTTGAGGGAATTTGGGAATTTCAGTTATTTTGATGAGTAGTTTGTACTCTGTGTAGTGGGGTGGGAGTTAGTAAATTTTTTTGTGAAGGTTGTTAGTGTTGTAAGTAACTGCTGAGTAGTGTGTAGTGGATGGGGGGGGGGGGGGGTGGTGCGTGGGAATTAGATTGTTTTACTGCTTTGTTTTCTTTTTTTCCTCCCTATTTCTTTTTAGAGGGATTAAAATTGTGCTGTAATTTGAAATTAAAAAGATTTTTTAGGCGGGATGAAAGGAGAAGAGAGCAAAATCCAAGTCAAACAATTATAGCACTCCAAGAAACTTTGAAATCATAATATTAGATAGCAGTATCCTTTAAATAGTAATACCAAAGGCCCAAAATACCGTTGAGAGTCACTTTAAGAGGTTACTGGTCTTTGTAAATAAGGAATCAACGCACGAGAACACTTTGAATAGTAATGCCAAAAATAATAAGATGTAGCAATTATGAATGCATCAACCTTTAAAATTTTGTTTATTTAATAATTTCATCAAACTCGGTTTTTACAAAAAAAAGTTAACGAAAATAATCAAGCTTTGTTGAGGTAGAAAGAGAGGATGTATACCTTCATCATTATTGCTCAACGAAATGAAAGAAATCTGAGAACCTAGAACATGCTAATCCTACACTAAATCTAATTGCGCTAAAATAGAGTTAAGATTCTAAAAATATGTTGTTCTTTATTGAGTTGTGTCCTTCTTCAAATGAGTAAATCTCCTTTTATAAATGCTCCTAAAGACGGTTTTGATGCACATTTATGTTCACCATGATCTATTTCACTTTTAGAGCTTTCTTAATTGTAAAATGATAGTGGAGCCTTTTACCTTGTACGTGGAGAATCTGTTGAGACTCGACTATCCCACGTTCCTACACTTCCTTAGACTCCATGTTTGTTGTTTTTGGCCTCCGATATCTCGCGTGTTTTTTTTCTTCATGGGTTGCTTGCATCTTTAACTTTGGACTTCTCTTTTGTTGCCAGACCTTGACTTCTGAAATTATTGGGCTTGGACTTCAGATTAACTCCTTTGGTGTACCTAAAATATAAAAGCGACAATAACACTTTCAAAACTATTCTATACTCCCATTAATAAAAAAAACGGCTAAACGATAAAATGTCCTTGTTAAAAAAACACAGGGAGTACTTGCCGGAAGAACCATTTTCTGATTTTTTTTTCCAAAGCATTGTGTATAAGTGCGAATGTATATTTTAACTAATTATATATTTGATATGAAGCAATAAAAAAACAATAATTATTTGAAACTTATACCTCCCATATTCCTTTACTTTGATAGTACTTATATTAAATTAGATATATGTATGTAGACACATGAAACAATTAAAAGAAGTTGAGCATCCGCTTAAACTAGAGATTAAAGAAATAAGTAAAGAAAAAACAGGTTTAGGTTCTCGTCAAATTTGAAGTGTAGATAGTGCAGAGGATAATTGAATTTAGGTGTTCAAATATATGGAAAAATGAGGGAGAGAAAGCGAGGAGGAGCCGAGGGGTGAGAAGGGGAAGGGAGGGAGGGAGGGAGGAAGGAAAGAGGAGAGAAGGAAGCGTGCAGTGATGTAGGGATTAGCTGTAGGGATTGTCGCTTTCCCCCTCTCTCTCTCTCTCTCTCTCTCTCTAGCTAGTCTCTACAACACAAACCCAAAAACACCAAAACTAAACCAAAGCCAAGTCCTCCTGGTTCTTAGTCGTAGTCCCTTCTGGCTCCTGGCTCCTGGCTCCTGGCTCAGTCCTGGTAGTGTAGCTGTTGGGTATTGGAATTGGAATTGGAATTGGAATTGGTATGTCAGAGTCCGGCATATATGATATCATCATCACTGATGTGCCCCATCATCATCATCTCTTTCTCTTTCTATTTCTATTTCTATTTCTACAAATCTCTTTATGCCCCCCTTTCTTTCTCTCTCCTCCTCCTCGGTTCCCATACCTGTCTATTGCTTCTCTCGCATGCCCTAATTCATTCTCCCCTTCTCTCTCTCTCTCCCTCTATCATCTCTCCTCCATTTTCGAGATTCAATTCAACAAATGCTATCTGGGTACTGCTTGTATGTATAAATGCTGCAGCACTACTTGATGCTTCAACATGAAGGAGAAGCTTCCAACATCAACATCATCAACACCAACACCAACACCAACACCAACACCAACACCAACACCAACAGCAACAGCTAGTAATATGATTAGTAGAAATTGGGTGCTTAAACGCAAGCGCAAGAAACTTCCTATTTCTGCTCCTGATTCATCTTCTACCAAGCACAAGGATAAGGAGCAGCTTTTGCCACCTCATTCTACTCCACTTACTGATACTCCTACTAAACATCACCAGGATTCATCTAAGAAGAAAGGACACGATGGGGTAATTGTTCCTCTTCTTTTTACATTGCTCCAATTCCCCAGCTTTTTTCATAACTGTTTCTACTAATTTCCATACTCTTTCAGCTCATCAATTGCTACTTTAAATATTGCCTCATTCAGGGTTTGCCTTGTTTGTTTTACGAGCCGGTTGGTTGAGGAAGGTTTTTGGTTGTAAGAGCTTAGGGTTCTCTATATTTCTAACCACCTCTGCATTCTGCTTACTTTTGGATTCTCAAAATGCATGATATCTATTATTGTCAAACTGCATTTCATTATGCCAACTCAGTAAACTTGACAACTTGGATTATTTCTGGGGTAACTGTTTTGCGGTTTCGTGTATTTTCAAACGTTATTCATTCATTGTAATTTGAATTTCCTTTCTTGTAAATACTATGTGAAAAGATTCAAGATTTTAGTGCAGTCTTCAAACTTTTGGTTTTGATGCTTATGTTGAGAGTTACTCTGTCCTTTTTCTCTTTTTTTGGCACGCATTGATTGTTGATTTAGTAGGTGATTTGTTGCTCCTTTTGTCCAGTATTATTATGAATGTGTGATCTGTGATCTTGGAGGGAACTTGCTCTGCTGTGATACCTGTCCAAGAACTTACCATCTTGAATGCCTTGATCCGCCGCTTAAGGTATTTCTAACTTATTGCACTACCAATCAACTTTTTCTGTCCCTTTCTATTAATGGATTGCAATTGCTTCCCTATGTTTTTCGTTCCCTTCACCTATTATGATCTCTGACTCGTTATTAATTGTCAGCGCATTCCAAATGGAAAGTGGGATTGTCCCACCTGCTTGCTGAAAATTGATTCATCAGATTCGATCAGCCACCAAAATTTGATGCTAAAACGAGCTAAGACAGTGACTCCATCTGGGAAATCGACAGCTGGAGGCAAGCCATCTAATATTCTGAAAGTGTCTCAGTTTCTAGGTAAGTCCATTGGAAAAAAAAGATCATCCAGTAAAAGAAAATCTGCTTCAAATGACAGAGGTCAGCCTATAAAGAATCTGGAACCTTCAAGAATTGATGGATCATGCTCTAGTAGGATAGGATTAGTGTCTCATGATGGCTCTCTGGGTGTTTATTCGCCATGTGAAAGTGCAGATGGTGAAAAGAAGCTTCACACTGCCACCCATGACATTGAAAATATTTCTAATTCATCAGCAGCTGACAGGAAGTCTAAGGGTTTTGTGGAAAATAAATCATGCCTATCTATGCATGCTTCTCCTGAACCGAAGAGTGAAACTGCAAAAAAAGGCATGAGAAATCTAATAAAATTCAGTGCACCGCAAAGAATTCTGCACCTATGCTTGGCGTTGTTTCTGAGGCTCACACAAAAAAACAGAAACCTTGTAAAGATGGAAACAAGAAAAAATCTAAGACGTCTACTGCCGAGCCTTTAGTAAACAGAGCGCAGAAGCGTAAATCAAATGAGCAAATTCCCTCTCCGATGATTAAAAAGCCAAAGAGAAAGCGTCGCTCTGTTCATCACAGAGCTTATGTTTCACAGGATAATGCTGTGCCCGAAAAGATAGAAAGTCAGCGAGAGGAGGTATCATGATAATCATCCATATCTGGTCATAGTTTTGTTCTTTGACTTACTTCCGTGATCTATCCTGTTATATTGGTATTGTAATTTAGACACTGATAAGCTGTCTATCTTAAATTATGGTTATGCTCTGAATGGAATTCCCTTAAAGAGCCATTCTGCAAATGTTGCTGGCTGCAAATATGTCTGTCAACTCGCATTCAGTGTGGCACTCTTTTCCGTAACATATTATTGAAGAAATGCTCGACTACAGAAGCATTGAGATGTATGTTGCTTGCATATTTATTTGTCGTGTTTTTCATGGAGATGGGCCTTGGTAGTTTGCAAATTTAAACTCAATAGGTTTATACACTTCTTTGCCGTTTTATGTGTCTACATTTTGTAGCTCTTTTAATCTCATGTTTTGTTATATTAGTAATAGCTGCTGTAAAGGGCGATGTCAGTTACTGATCCTGTTTAGTCCTTACGTTCAACTGTTGTGCATGTTCTTGATATATATTACCAAATTTTCAAACAATTTTTAGCACGCTAATGAAATGTGAATGAAAGGTTTAAATAGAAAAGGTGGTAGTGTTCTGTCATATTAAGTTTGTTTGTCCTCATCTCTGATAGCTAAGACTTTGGAGGGGAAGCTCTCTTGTTTTATAGGTTTCCAAGCCTGTAAAGACCTTTATCTGTGTTGCTAGTTTGGGGAAACTCAATACTTGTAATAATCTACAAGTTCTTAGAGACCTTTTAGGCTCTTTCTCCTCGTGACGCCTTATTGCTAGTGAGGAGACAACAAATAGTCAGTTCTTGCATTATCCTGGGGCCAGTTACTTTGGCAGGGGCTTTATAGGAACTTTTGCTAGATTATTCCTACACCTTTAGCTCATCTGTAGATTACTTACATGGATTTCGGTAGGCAGAAGGGGCATTATATTCCTTCGCAGTACGCTTTTGTTGGCTATTTTATGGCTGACTTAGTTGTAGAGGAATGACAAGATTTTCTGTGGGTGTAATTCCTCTTCTATTCCTTGATGGGAGCCAGTGGTGTATCTAGGTTCTTTTTGGGTTCACATCCATGGGGGTTTCCCCAAACATATCCCTTTCTGATTTTAGATTGGAGTTATTTATTTATATCATCTTTTGCGTGATTATTTTTGTTCTTCTGGTCCCCCTCTTTTACTTTTCCTTTTATTTAAATTTAATTTTAATATTAATAATATTGGTGTTTATCTGTTTATTAAGGTTTGTTGGCCTGTGCAATTATTTCCTAATATTAGGAAATGAAAGAAATGATACGACATAGTAAAAAAGCCTCTGCAAATTCATTTTAGCTCTTCAACTCTATTTAGTAAGGGTTTTGTATGGATCCATCATGATTATTATCTATAATCAGGTTAAAGGCCATCACCTCAATTTTTTTCCCTGTATTTGGTAGTGATTGTTACTCCAAGTTTGTTAACCACGGACTTGCCAAGATCTTGAAGTAAGGGAAGATAAATGTTACACCTAGAAGCTCTTAGATCCTCTGTTTCTTATGACTCATCAATTCAGCTTCTCAGAGCACTTAGAACACCTGTGTGTAACACTGCAAATCAAACAGAAGTCATTGAGGTGTCCTGTAAAGACCTTAGGGGCTGTTTGGTTGGGATGGGGGAAAGGGGAAGGAATCAAGAAAGGGGTAGAAGGGGAATGGAAACCAAAACCCCCAAATTAAAACAAGTGTTTGGTAGAACAAGGGAAAGGGTTAAACCCCTCCCCCTACTCTTCCTTGTGTTTCTCTCCGGCGAGATATACCGGCGTCGCCCCTCTCTTCTCTTCTCTCAGGCGTGTTTTCTGGCGTGGTTAGGGTTTCGCGGGTTAGTTGTTTTGGGAGGGCTGGTGGATTTCGGCAGGGGAGGGGGAGGGGATGGGCTGTTTCGGCAGGGGTTGGGTGGTTTCCGGCGCATGCTTAGGGGTTTCCGGCGCGGGCTAAGGGGTTTCTGTCGTGGGCTGGTGGTTTTCGGCAAAGGGTGGGGAGATTTCCAGGGAGATTCGTGGTTTTCGGCAAGGGCTGTTTTGTTGCGGTTGGGGCTGGGTGGTTTTCGGCGAAGCTATGGTTGTTTTCGGCGCGGGATGGGTGCTTTTCGACGGAGCTATGGTGGTTTTCGGCGGGGGATGGGTGGTTTTGACGGTGGTGAGTGGCTTTTGAGGTAGCAGTGGTGGTTTCCGGCGAGTGGCTGGGGTGGTTATTAGTGGTTGTGGGGTGGTGGTGGGGGGCAGTAGTGGATGTAGGATGGTGGTTAAGGTTGATCAATGATGGTTGTATTATAGAGGAAAAGGGGGAATCCAAAACCTTGGGGGTGGGTGGGGAATCAGGTAAGGGTTATTGAAACTGAAAAGGGGGTAAAGGGAATGGAAAAAAACATCAACCAAACACCATGTAAGTGTAACCTAGGGTTTTGTTTCCCTTTCCCTTTCTTGAAACCCTCAATCCAAACGCCCCCTTAGTTTCATTGGTGGGTTCCATGAACCTGCTTCAGTGTTCTTTGTTTTTAATGGCATAGTGTTTATTTCATGTTTCATAGCCTGGTTACCCGTTTGTCAATGATGGTTTCCTCATGGTTCTGTGTCATTATCTTCTTCATTGTTGGTTTCATCGTGATTGGCGTCTGACTTTCTTCCCAAGAGCATGAACATTTATTTTATAATTTTTCGAAAAATATAATTTCAAAATCTATCTTATATTTCATCTGTGGTGACCTTTATCAGTTTTATATAGTCGTGTCTTAGTAATTGTTTCTTATGGGTGCAGGCACATCCTAGGAAAGCAGTGGAGTTGTCAACAAAAGAGAATATGGAACCTGATAAGATAACTGTATTGGAAGAGAACTCTTTTGGAGAAACATTACAAGTATACAGCCATCTCAAGCTCTTTAAAGTTTCCAGATACTTTGTGTTTGGTCTAATCTTTTTGGTGCATTGTTGTATACCAAGGTTTATTGAATTGCTGTGGTTGATGCTGCTCCTCTCTTTGAATATCAATGTTACAGGTTGATCGTGTCCTGGGATGTAGAGTGCAGGAAATGGTCTCCCTCTGTCAAAATTTTGAGTTAATGCCGAGTAAATTGCTGCATGAACCACAAATTTCAAAAATCGAATAAGCAAGCCAGAGAATATAACTGCTTTGGAGGCATTAAATGATGACCCTGAAGATCCTTCTATGATGCAGCGCCAATCAGCTGAGGAGTTTCTAGTGGATGATTGTTTAGTAGATACGTTACCTGTATGCGGAAGAACTGTGGGCAAAGAATGCAACCAAGGAGATAGGCTGGCTGAGGAAGGGAAAGAATTAGGATCTAGTTTTGTGACTGAAAACGAGGGATGCAGATCTCAAATTTTAAATGAAAATCTGCATGCACTTCAATCATTAGAAGATGAAACAGAGGCAAGAAACTCAGTTGCTAATGATGGGAGTTGTGATAAAAAGGTTTTGGAGCCTAGTTTGGCTGAAACTGTATTATCTAATGGAGAACATATCTCTTATGAATTTTTAGTTAAATGGGTTGGGAAATCTCATATTCACAATAGTTGGATTCCTGAGTCCAGGTTGAAAGTTTTGGCCAAAAGGAAGCTAGATAACTATAAAACTAAATATGGAACTGCAACAATAAATCTCTTTGAGGAGAGGTGGAAACAGCCGCAGCGGGTGATTGCACTTCGGTCATCAGAGGGTGGTATAACTGAAGCTTTTATCAAATGGTCGGGCCTCCCATATGATGAATGCACATGGGAGAGGACAGATGAACCTGGAATCAGAAACTCATTGCAGTTGATTGATCAATTCAATCAGTTTGAGCGCCAAACGCTGGAGAAGGATGCTGAAAAAGGCACTTTGTCTAGGAAAGATGACTTGCAACATAGTGAGGTTTTCCCTCTTGATGAGCAGCCGAAGGAACTCAAAGGTGGTTCGCTCTTTCCGCACCAGCTTGAAGCTCTGAATTGGTTACGCAAATGTTGGCACAGATCTAAAAATGTTATACTTGCTGATGAGATGGGTCTTGGAAAAACTGTATCTGCTTGTGCCTTCATTGCGTCCTTGTACTTTGAGTTTAAAGTAAAGCGTCCTTGTCTTGTTTTGGTGCCTCTTTCCACAATGCCAAATTGGATGGCAGAGTTTGCTTTATGGGCTCCAGACGTTAACGTAGTGGAGTATCATGGAAATGTTAAAGGAAGAACTGTAATTCGTCAGTATGAGTGGCATGCCACTCATCCTAATGAATTGACTAAGAAAAGTGCAAGTTACAAATTTAACGTTCTTCTCACTACTTACGAGATGGTTCTGGTAGATTCCTCTCATTTACGAGGGATTCCTTGGGAAGTTCTTATTGTCGATGAGGGGCACCGGCTTAAGAATTCTAGCAGTAAACTTTTTAGCATGCTTAATTCTTTTTCCTTCCAGCATCGTGTCTTATTGACTGGTACCCCTCTACAAAACAACTTAGGAGAGTTGTACAACTTGCTTAACTTTTTGCAGCCAGCTTCATTCCCTTCTTTGTCATCCTTCGAAGAAAATTTTAAGGACCTTTCTGACACTGACAGGGTGGAAGAACTCAAAAACTTGTTGCTCCTCATATGCTTAGAAGGCTGAAGAAAGAGGCGATGCAGAATATTCCACCAAAGACTGAAAGAATGGTTCCTGTTGAGCTCTCTTTCATCCAGGCTGAATATTATCGTGCAATGCTCACAAAGAACTATCAAATCTTACGGAACATTGGGAAAGGGGTTCCCCAACAATCAATGCTTAACATTGTCATGCAACTGCGAAAAGTTTGCAACCATCCATATCTTATCCCTGGAACAGAACCTGATTCTGGAACAATAGAATTTCTTCACGAAATGCGAATAAAGGCTTCAGCCAAGCTAACTGTCTTGCACTCCATGCTAAAATTGTTGCATAAAGAAGGCCATAGAGTTCTCATATTTTCCCAGATGACAAAGCTTCTAGATATTTTAGAAGATTATCTGAATGTTGAATTTGGGTCCAAATCATTTGAGAGAGTTGATGGTTCTGTCTCCGTAGGTGATCGTCAAGCAGCTATTGCACGCTTCAATCAAGATAAGAGTCGGTTTGTATTCTTGTTGTCAACACGGTCTTGTGGCCTCGGAATCAATTTGGCGACAGCTGACACTGTGATAATTTATGACTCAGATTTTAACCCACATGCGGATATTCAAGCTATGAATCGTGCTCATCGAATTGGACAATCAAACAGACTTTTGGTTTATAGGCTTGTAGTTCGTGCTAGTGTTGAAGAACGTATCTTGCAGCTAGCAAAGAAAAAGCTTATGCTGGATCAACTCTTTGTAAATAAGTCTGGATCTCAAAAGAGGTGGAGGCTATACTGCGTTGGGGAACAGAGGAGCTTTTTGGTGATTCTTCTGGAAGGGGCAATGGTGAAAATAATATGTCCAAGGATGAAGCAGTTCCGGATACAGAACAAAGGAGTAAGAGAAGAACTGGTGGCCTTGGAGATGTATACCAAGATAAATGTACAGAAGGAAGCAGCAAAATTATATGGGATGAGAATGCCATCTTGAAACTGCTTGACCGTTCGAACCTTCAATTCGGATCAGTGGATCATAATGAAGCAGAGGCGGAAAATGATTTGCTTGGTTCAGTTAAGGTAAGTCTCATGAATGTATTATGTAAGTCCTATTTGTTTTTCGGTTCTTCTAGTTGATTTAAGTGTTTGCCCACGAGTATTGTCTGGATGGTTAGATTAATGTGAGATTCGTTATAAGATTCTGGTTACCACAGTGTGAAACTTCTATCTTTGTGGACTAACAATTTGAGTACATTTAATGATCTAATTTCTATTCGTAGAATTTGTGGTCATTGTTTTACCTATTTGGAACCACTACTAGAGCCATCATGAATATCTTGGCTTGTACATTTTAGCTTGTGATGTTTGGATTTCCCGACTCCATAGTCTCTTGGAGTCTAAGAAATCTTGCTATTTTCTTTTGATCGTGGTCACTTTGTAGTTCTACATGTAGCATGGTGACATGTATAGGCCCAAAGCATGAATGTGACTCTCACAGGATTTTGTCAATTTTTGAGAGACTTGAAATATCAAAATTTATGTATCATATTCTTATCAATTACTCCCTCTGTTTCTATATATGCAAGGCGTGGAGCAGTCCCTTTGTTTTTCAGAATATGTTTGCCCACATTCTGTTTTTTCATGCCTCAAAAGTATATGCCCATAGATTGCATAGTTTTCATTTTACTTCTTTTATTATATACAAAGGCTTGTGTTGGATAGTCTATCCATAAGCATATAGATAAACTGGATGAACCTTTATATTAGAACTGTATGGTTCCAGAAGGACTTGAACACCCTAGTGTCTTTTTATTTTATTTATCTTGGTGGAAGGATTGTATATGGAACTTGATCATTGGTCAACTAGGTGTATACCTTGTACTCATTTTAACTTTTAACGCTTGGTAACTCAATTTTAAGGGAGGGCAGCCAGTGTACCTTGTACCTAAGCCCTACTCATAACATATTGTTTTTGAAGTTGGTCTCTAGGTTGTACTCTTTTAGTAAGTTAAGTGCTATAGTGGTCGGACTTGCCACTTCCCCTCTCCATGGTGACATGGCATGATCGGGATATAGATATGGGATATGGGATATGGGATATGGGTTTGACTCTCGAGGTGAAATCATGGACCTACCAGTAAAATTTAAAATCATCGCCTTGTTCTAGCCATAAAGAATGTTGTTGACGACACATTGTTTTCTTGGGCCAGCCAATTTATTTCGATATTGCCATTTAGGGTACATTAAAAACCCTAGATTTGAAAGTATGGGATACCAGTGTCCCATATTGTATCCATCTGACATGATATGTATGGGACTCAAATATGGGTAATGGGGTTGAGTCATGATGTCATAATTGGCGTGCCATGACAATAGAGGCTCTCATTATCACCCATCAATCTCTTCAACACAACACCGGGGAAAAATAGGACTTCTGGCTATGACTCAGCTACAAGGGATAGCGGTGTTGGACTCAGCTGCAAGTTTTTTTGGCTCAAACGCCATTGTCCCATCCATATGTTTAACAAATATAATACTTTGTTGTCCTAACACCAAAAATAGAGAGAGAGAGAAATAGGAGGTTCTCTTTTTTGGGTTAGAGGCCAAGGGACATATCTAGTTTTTGCTGATCTCGTTTTCTAGTACTAAGTGACCCCGCTCTTCCCAAAAGGAGCGAAAATAATGAAGTCAAAATTATTTTAGTTTGTGGTTTTCATTGATTCTTTCATTTGTTCCCTGTATTCTAATGATTCGAAAACTTTTGGTGCTTTCTTTTCAAGAGCTTTCGTAAATAATTGTCTCATATACTATAACCACATCATCATTCAGGCTTTGGAGTGGGCTGATGAACCAATAGAGGAGGAAGGAAAGATTGAAGTACCTCATGCTCTCACAGATGATGCTTCTGCACCTAGTTCTGAGAAAAAGGATGAGGTCAGTGGTACAGAGGGAAAACGAATGGGATAGGCTTCTGCGTGTCAGGTGAGGATTGATTGTGAGTATTAAATTAATGCTTCTGCACCTAGTTTTATTGGTGCTGACCTGTCAACTGTACGTTGTTTATGCTTCTTGCAATCTGTGCTTAAGGTTCTTCCAACATACCTTGTAGTTGCTTAATGTGATAATCCTTGGGCTATTAGATACTTCCTCCGTTTCAAAATAGTTGCACCACTTTCCTTTTTCGGAAATGTCAAAATAGTTCTACCATTTCTGTTCTTGTATGCTTTAGACTCATCAAATTACCTCTTTGCCCAACCCCTTTTTTACGCACCCCCACTTGCCTTTTGCATTTAATTATCGTTGTTATTGTAACCCCCATGCCCCCAATTTTCTCCCTAAAAAATGTGTCATTTTCAAATGGTGCAACTATTTTGAAACGGATGAAGTATAAAGGAAGCACATTTGAGGTTAGGGTGCTAATGATGAGAGTTTCAAGCTCAACTAGTCAAGTTGTGAGCTTGAAAATATGAAGTCTTCTTGAATATGAAACCTCAAGCTTGGCTCAAACTCGTCTCAACTTGACCTCGACATGTAGGCTTAAACTCAACTTGACGCCGACACGTTTAGAAAGTACTTTATTGCATTGTTTATGTAAAACTGATTTTTTTTATTTTTTGATAAAAGAGGTATATAGTTATAAAAAACTTCTATAATAAAAATCAGAATCTTATATATAATTTTTTTTTTAAAATTCATATTTCTCGCAAGCTTTAGTTATTAGTTGTTGAACTCCACTAGTTAAGACCTGATGGGAATTCGGTTACGGATTCTTCTTCCACTCACTTATGATTATTTAAGGGTTCTAAACCTAGTTTCAGGCTTCACTCACCTTATGCTAAAGATTTAGGAAGTTTTTGAGGATAGGATGGATTAGCTTCACTTACTAATTAACCTAAACTCTATTAAACTAAGTTTCACTTACTTAGATTAAGGTTTTTATGTTTAAGTTCACTCCTTAAACACAAGAAAACTTTGATAAAATACTTCAAAGTTTAACCAAGCTTAAAAGCCTCAAATTTCATTCGTAAAAACACGTGTTTATAGTAATTGAAGAAAGAAAGGAAACCCTTTTCACTAAGCAAAAAAAGGTGGCTAGGCACACATCTCTAGGGAAGGTGGTTTTCTTGTCATTGGTTGATCTTGCCAACACTTGAAACTAATAGGAGACTTTCCCATACTTCGAAGGCTTATCCAACCAAGGTATATTTGCAGCAATTTGGTCCAAAAAGATGGCTGCCCATAAGTGAACAAAAACCGCCTGGAGTCACGTGAATCTAGCGTGTTACAAGGAGGTTACACACTCCTTTGCTGGGTTTTCTCCTTCTTGCTTCCAATAAACTACTTAAGCACATTGGTGAACTCCCTCATGTGTCACTTGCTTGCTTACAAAATTTCATCCCCAATTAACATCATTAAGTCTACGAAAAACCGCTTAAAAAAACCGGGTAAAAACCGAAAAATGAAATACTAGTCTAGCTATCCTAAGGGCTTAAGCTAAACTTTAACTAACACAAATAATGTTAATCAATTACAAAACATAGCTAAAACCTTAATACGCTTATTCCAACAAAAAAGTAAGCTAACTTAACTACTTAAGTATTGCAACCAACTTTAAACAAAGCTAAAGAACTGTAACAAGATGCCCATGAGATATGCATCAATACCTGATATGATTGATACTCCAAGAGTCTCAATCAATGAAATCCATGTCAAGGAATTTAGGTTTAATTTGCCTAGATCCGAAAACAAGGAACAAAGTAACCGGATATGATAATTTAAACTCTCGAAAGTTTTAATTAACTCTTAATCTCCCCTAAACCACTCCTGGAATTAAGTAGATTAAACACTCAATGATAATCACTCCTGAAAATTACTAAATGGTCGAATATAATTGTGCAAAACAATTAAACTCTTAAACAAAAGTTATAACTCAAAATAATCTCTACCTTTATTAATGAAAATAGGCGCCTATGTATACTAGACTAGTTCTAGTATGATTAGGAAACCAAAACTCTATCTAGAAAGCATATAAATCTTAGGAAAAATTGCCTAGAATAATGCAATCTTTTGCCCATTCGCAGATAACAATGCAACCTAAAGATTATTATGGAATAATACAACTTTTATACCCCATTTTTTAAATAGGATAAATTACCGGTGACCAGAAGAAAAGGTAATTTTTAATAACTTTTTAATTATAATTAATATATTTAATAAACTTAAAAGAAACAAAAAAAAACTAATACCCACACCGCACTCAGCCACCCCAACCCTCCCCTCCCTGCCCGCCCAACCCATAACCACCCCCTCCTCCCCTTCCCCGTCCAAGAAACCGCCTGCCACCCACGCACTACCACCTCCTCTCTCCCTTCCCCAACCAAAAACACGACTCTCTCACCCAATCTCGGTCCACCGCTCTGTTCGCAACCACCCACACCACTCACAGCCACCCCCATCCACCCGCACCACCCGCAACCACCCGCACTACTCGCGTCTCAGCCTCCACGAAACGCTGCCAGCCAAGCAACCTCCTCCCCCTCTCGTTTCTCTGTCCGCAACCTTGACGGCAACCCACCGAAACGTGCCGCAGCTCCCAACCAGCCTCCTCCTCCTCTCGTTTCTCTGCACGCAACCCCCCACGACCACCCACAGAAACGCGTCGTAGCACCACCTCGTCGTTTTATCAATCAACCTCCTTCTCTCTCGTTTCAAGTTGTCTGCAACCCCGTCATCAACCACCGGCGTCATCAACTCCTTCCCCGAACGCGAGCGACTACTGTGGGTTAGACGGTGTGGGAGATGGTGTTGTGTGGTGGGCATGGGGTGGGGCAAAGGGGAAGGAGGATTTATTTTTAATTTTTTAATTTATCTTTTTGATTTAATTTTTTTTAAAAAGTTATTTTAGAACCAATTATTGGATGACACATGTCCTATTTTACCCATTTTTCAGGTTGCAACCGGTTTCAACCTATTTAAAATAAATGGGGTATAAAGGTTGCATTATTATTTGCGAATCGCCAAAAGGTTGCATTATTTTTCGCAATTTTTTTCTAAATCTTAATCCTTATAATTTAGAAAAGATAAAGTTAACAATAAGGAAGATAATCTAATAAGATATGATTGGGATTTCGGCCCTTTCTATCTTATTTACATGCCTATCTCTTCCTTATCCCATAACTAAATCAATTCTTATCTAAAAGGAATTACAACTCAACTAGGACTTCTAAATAGAACCGAAAATCCGTAGACAAATCGGCCCTTTTTCTTTGCTGAAAATAAATGACTTAATTAAATAACTAAGACTCCTAATCTGTGATGCTCGGACTCAGGTACGAGGTCCGACACGGGTATGGATCCGAGTGTCGGATCCTTAATTTCTGAAAATGGGGGACTCGGGGACACGTTTGAGGGGTCCAAAATTCAAATTTGGACTCGGGGACACGTCAATTAATAATAATAAAAAAGATTATTTTATACAAAACAAAATAAAAAGTAATGTCATTATTTTGATATCAATATTTTATTATGGAAATAGTATTTAATTTTATTTAAAATAAATGAGTATAAACCTGTACAATTAGTCTTCAACTTTTTAGTAATACTTGTAAAAGTAGACACGTAAGAACTAAGAAGTTATAAACTCGAAGAGAAAGAAGAGGAGAATATGCTAAAAAAAAGATAGTGCTGGCAGTTGCCAGGGTGTCCTCCACTAATTGTTTTACCTCTTTTTTCAGCCCGCCCAGTAGTTGCGCAGTAGTTTCTTTTTTATTTCATTTCACAACCTATTCAGCCAGTAACAAAAAAGGGAGAAGAAGAGATTTCGGCAGCCCTAAAAGAAGCAATCGTCACCGGAGAAGGCGGCCGGAGTAGAGGAGTTGCTTGAAAAGTGTATGAATCCGGTCGTCATGACAAACTGCAGCAGAAGCCCTAATGTCTTGTTTCAAATTATGGTGTATCGAAACACTAATTTTAGATCTAGGGTTTTGAAATCGCCGAGTCCGTTTTCTCCCTCCCATGTCCGACCCGTATTCCGTGTCGGCACTCGTGTCGTGTCGTGTCGACACCGGTGCGGCTAGGTCAGCTGCGAGTCCGAGCATCACAGCTCCTAATTGACTCAACTTGGACGGCGCTCTTGGACTCTTCTTGGAACACATCTTCAATCCACCTTAATATGGGCGAAAAGGTCGCATTGAGCTTAAACTCATAACTCCCATAGCCTTGTTTCGGAAGAATTAACTATACCCAAAATTGCGTATGGTCATATACATTCATAGTTTGGATTAGTCTCTTCGATTCCACATCAATACCTTAAGTCTCACTTCAACTCGAGTTGAGCCGAGTAGATGGGCAGTTGTCTCGTCTCATTAGCATTTTAATTTGAGGTCCATGTATTTATATCTTTCAACGCATGCTGCTTCTTTCTTAATATTTGGGTTGCATTTCTAGGATGTCGATGGGCTATTTATCTCACCTTTGGTAGAAATGTTGTTTGCATTATTTACAAGAATTCTAAAGGCATGCAGAGTCCACTTGTGGCATTTAATTGTAATATTATTATATCTGACTTGTGGTTGGTGGAGATCTTGGATGCATGGATACCTGCAGACAGGCTTTAATTGATTTTCCAAATGTTTTTGGATCTAAAATGCTTGTGATGTTTCAAAGTGCACTAAATGTTTGAAAGTTTCAAAGTTTTTCCTTAAGAAAAAAGGACTATCATGTGCTCTAGTGGCGGAGCTACATGAGGACTTGGGGGCCTAGTTAGTTTTATTCGACAGAATAATTCGCGAATTAAACGCGAACTCCGTTTTTTTTCACTTTTTTTGAAAAAAACGTTTTTTGGGCCCAAATCGTTTTAAACGCAAAAAAACGGCACCAAACCGTTTAAAACGTTTAAAACGTCAATTCGCGTTTTTTTAGTCCAAAAAACGTTATTTAAAAAAATCCTGTCAAACTTCTCTAAATAAGGTTTCCCCTTTCAACGCCCAAACCCTTCTCCTTTGCTGCCAAACCGCCGACGGCAGACCGCAAGCCGCTCATCTTCGCTGTCTCTGCTTCGTCGACCACCGGCCACCGTGGATACTTTGCTGCCTCTGGTTCGTCGACCACCACGCTTCCCCACGTGCCAATATCGATTGTTGTTGCTACTGGTTGTCTGTGGATTTGGTGAATCTGGAGATTTGGTCTTGGTGTTAAGGGTTGTGTGGTTTGTGTATGTGTTTGTGGTTTATTAGTGGTGTTAAAATTTGGCAAATGCTGCTTGTTACTTGCTCACATTCAAAGAAAAAGTTCTTGTTTAGTTGTTTGTAGTCTATTCAGTAGCTAACCAATTTGTTATTGGGGATGTTCTGGCGTTTCAGTTTTAGATTTTAATTTCAGGTTTTAATCATTTCAAGTTTTAATTTTTAAATTTGTTTGTAGCTTTTGAGTTTTTGATTTTAATGTCATGTTAATTGGATATGAAGCTTGGTTTGTATAACCTTTGGCAAAATTGATTGCATCCATTGAGTTAATTAATTCATAATATGAGAAAATGCCAAAAGAAAGGGCCGAATTTATGGCCGATTTTTTGAAATTGAAGCCCGTTTTAAACGCGAATACGTATCTATCCGTATTATAAAAGTCAACGTCTTTTTTCTCGAATATTTGACCGGTTTTCCAAATTTTAACCGTATTAAACTTGCCCGTTTTAAACTCCGTTTAATTCCCGTCCCGTTTTTAACTAACTAAGCTTGGGGATGCAGGGGCATCTCCATAACGAAATTAAATTCTGAAGGAAGTTTTTGCCAAAAAAAAGGTTCGCTGTTTTGGAAATTAACAATGTGTATGTGTTTTGGGGAAGAGATGTTGCGTGGCATGGGTTTCATAGCTTCTTCTAACACGGTATTATGTTCATACTTCAAACTTTTTTAATGATTTATTTGTTTCTAATTCAGGTGGGAAAAATATCAAAATGAAGAGGAAGCGCTGGTAGAGGGAAACGTCTTAGAAAAGCTGTTTCTTACAGGGAAGCTTTCGCACCCCCATCTGAATGAAACTCACTATGAGGTACTTCCTATTTATAAGCTGAGCTTTTATCATCTTAACTGGACATTGACCTATCATTTCCTTTTTTTACATTTTTTGACAATTCATTCTCGTATGTGGACGTCGGGGGACTTGGTAATTGGCGAGATCTTGTTGCTCATCACTTCTACATAATTTCCATGGTTTATATGGAGTACAACGAAGTTTTCTTTAGTTCAGATGACCTACATAATAATTTGTTTTTTTAATCGTTGTGAAGGTGCAACAACATATAAGTTTCTAGTGGTTTGGCTGGTGGTCTTACCGATAATGGGGGGCTTCAACATGGGTTGATAATTAGGTGAAATTTTTGAATGACAACAAAACCATCCTGCTATGTCAAGCTGAGATGTCTCTAAAGCTGGATAAGTGCTTTAATCAGGTTCTCATAGACTGTATCAGATCTACAAATTTCACCATTCACTAGGGGTCTTTAAGTCCAATTAATTCTTTTTCATTTCCTCAGGTGGTCCCTTAAGGGGGCGTTTGGTTTGGACAGGGAAAAGGGAATGGAATCAAGAAAGGAAACCAAAACCCTTTGATGTAAAATTTATTTGGTTGCTTTCCCTCTTCCCCTCTTCCACCTTTTTTCCTGCTTCTAACTTAGCACCACACCACCACCGCCAATCCCCTCATTTTTCCTGTCACCCCAGCGCCCCCTCCCCTGTTGCGCCTCTTACCTCGCACATCTCCTTGTCGTAGACCCCTTCACAACCACCAGCAATCCACCTCGCAGATCTCCCCGTCACCGCTACGTCTCTCTCTATACGTCGTAGACCCCCTCATTTTGGTAGGTTTTCGACTTTCGAGGGTAGTTCTAAGGGGTCTTTTGGCGGTTTTCGATAGTGGTTGATGGGTTTTGGGAGTTTGGAGGCATGAACGGTGGTTTTCTGTTTTGGTGGGCGAATTTCTGGAGGGTTTTGGGGAATTGGTTCCCGGCGGGTGGTGTGGTGGTTCCCGGCGGGTGTTTGGTGGTTCCTGCTTGTGAGGGTGGGCTGATGGTCGGAGGTGGTCGGTTTGGGGCTGGGGTTCAAGGGGGTGGATGATGTTGCAGTTGGGGTCTAAGGTGGTGGAGGTTGGATGGGTGGAACCCCCATTTCTAAGTGTAGGGGGGATCAGAGAGAACTAAAGAAGAAAAGAAGGTAAAGGGAATCAGAAAAATGGTGAAACAAACACCAAAAAGGAATCGGATCGGGTCATTCTATTCCTTTCCCTTTCTTGGAACCCCCTATCCAAACGCCCCCTAAGTATAGATTAATTAGTGATCTGTAGGATGCTGCACTATGGTAGTCTTACCTATTTGCCACTGATGGTGTTAGATGTTGCTTAGGCATTCTGACATGAAAAGCTTTAGTGGGTAGCTGTAAAATCCTCTTATCCGTCTTGAAATGTGCATAACCATGTTTTAATTTGTGGGTATAATGTGGCAAGTTTGAGATATGCAAATTTAATTTATGACTATGCTTGTTACTTCGTGGACACGGATAGTCCTTTCATATCCGCTCCTCAAAAATAAAAAAAGGTTGATTTATCATCTTGCTGGGGTTTGTGACTTTTGTCACCTCGATTGCCTCTTCAGCAATCGGTTGGTGAAAGGAAATAACTTAGTGATCTTAAGTGCTGAATATTTATTTTTAAATAAAAAAGATGCATGTTCAAATTGTAGTTGGTTGTATTCCAGAGTGGTGCTGAAGAAGACCGAGAACCACAACCTGAGCCTGAAGGAGAGTACACACCTGCAGGACGTGCTCTTAAGACAAAGTTGTAAGTTGTCGCATGTTTCTTATTTTACCTATGCTTTCTATCTCGATGTTGAGTGGTTAGCAAATATATCTTTGGATATCTTATGTAATAATTTTCGTCCGGGGGGTTGGTGGTGGTGGGGGTGGGGTTTGCGAGGCATGGAGAAGGGGAAAGCCACCAATCAATTGGGCAAAGCGGGCATTGGTCTCAAACAAAAAAGTTCAAATAAGCATACCCAAGGGTCATGAAGTCACGGATTATCAAGTATATACAGGTTTTTCAGGTAAGATAGGACTGTATATCTGGGGAAGTTATAAAGTGTAATCAAAGTTAACAAAATCTAGATTAAGCCTTACTTTCATAAAACAGGGTGAGGATTGCATTTAAAATAATGGCAGGCGGACATACTATTAATGGCCACATAAATACTGTTTTAATATTACATAGTGCTCCTCTGTTTCTCACTGACACAACTGCCATCTTCCATGTTCTTTGTTCAATCCATGTGGAAAAGCCCATGTAACTGCAGTTAGATATTGGCGTATGTCCTCAATGAAAATGCTGCCTGAAAACCCCGATGTCTTTGTCTCTAATTTTGACTAGAAGCAATACATGAACCTTACAGAGGAAAAACATATGTTCTTGGGCTGCAGTTTTACTTCTTCAGTTATTGGATTTATATATTCCGAGTCATAATCGGTATAGAAACCGTAACCACTATTTGAAATATGGATTAGTATATTCCCACGTAATATAGGAGGTAATTGATTCATGCTGCTGCTTATTATATTTCACGAGTGAGTAAGAACATGGGTTGGTGAACCTTAAAACATTGTTTGGATAGGGAGGAAATGGAAGGAAAGAAGAGAGAAGAGAAAGGGAGGGGGACAATTTCCTTGTTTGGATAAATGGTTGAGGGAGGGAGGGCCAGGGGAAGGGGTGGGAGAGGGATCTATTTTCCCTCCTTCTTTAATAAGCATAACCCTCCAAATTGGAAAGATTTGGAGGGAAAATACACCACACCGTTTCCACCCCCTTTCTCTTCCCTCCCCTTCGCCCTCTCTCCCTCTGCTTTCCCCTCCCTCTCCTTTCCCTTCCCTCCTTATCAAACAAACGTAACACCATTAACTTTTCTCTCGGGCATGTTCTCTTTCCCCCCATTTTTACACTGCACATAAGCTTATGGTTAGTGCTAAAACTTTCAATGTAGTTCAAATTTCACTTAGCTCCCAAAATCTCAAGTCCAAAACAACCAAAATAAGCTTTTTTATGTCAAATGCTAAACTTTCAATGTAGTTCAAATTTCACTATAGCTCCCAAAATCTCAAGTCCAAAACAACCAAAGCTTTTTTTTATGTCAAAAAGTCTTTCACCTAGGGCACGAACACCCAAACTGCCGCCAGACCTGTGAGGACATTGTATATTCCTTAGAATTATTTCCTTATTAAACCCTCTCCCTAAAAGAAATGATCTTTTTAAATGGTGCAACACGATTGGAGTTGGAGGGGAGACAAGAAGTGGAACTGACCTCTATTGAGACTTGAGAGCAAACTTCTTGAGAGATAAGGCATGGTGCTGACATCGGAGGCTCTGTCCAGAGAGAGGGTGAGGCAGAAATGAACGTAGGTGGCTAGGTGTATGTTTCCTTTTCATAGTTTATGGCGGGTATGTTTCTTTCTCTTAATTAGGATTCAAGATTAGAATTATGAATCTCTTAGTATTGCATCACAAAGTGACTTTTTCTTTAAAGGTTAACATTGTCAGTTATAGTTCCAGTTTTCTTTTTAATGTTTCTTCATCTTGTCTTTGTTTTATTTCTATTTCCTGGTTAACTTCTACATTGTTCCCAACATATTTTTCTACCATTGTATTAGTGGATCAGCTTTCTTGAATTGCCTTAAACCACTTGGCTTTATAGTGGACAATTCTCAAAATTATTAGACGTAGAGAGCCTATCTCTTGAATGCAAATTATGCTCCTTTAATGGAAGTGTCCTACATACAAGATCCATATTCATGAACTTGAGGAGCAAGCAAAATCAAAACATTAACTGGGATATGATTGATTCCGTGGTGTTTTGTATACTAATATGTTAAATTTCCTGTACCAGTGCTAGGCTTCTGTGCTCGGCAAAAGGAACGGCTTGCTAGGAGAAAAGTACTCAAAGAATCTTTGGTTGCTGGTATTCCTTCTGAAACTGATTTGTTTGTGGAAGGCCCTCCATTTCATGCACAAGAGAAGGATGGAACTTGCAGATCAGTTAAACCATCTGGCGAAGAAGCTATATCATTTGAATCGGAGGACAAAAAGTTGAGTGAATTGAAGGTCCCCAATAGTAGCAGTGGCCTTTCCAAAGGGTGGAAAACTCTTAAAACATAAACACAGTAATAAACACGCTCTAACCTCAAAGTTCCTGGCAGTTCTTCTCTAAATGTTGTTCCTGGCCCGAGTATCGGTGTAATCCCAGAAAATTCAGCTGCTGCAAACTATCGCTTGCCTGTTCTAGGACTTTGCGCACCTAATGCTTGTCAACCTGAGCCATCCCCCAGAAACCTGCCAAGGTCAAGAGAAAATAGGCAAGGAAACCAGCCAGACTTTCTTTCAACCACATCTGCGTGCTCTGGAACTTCTACAAAGAAGGACATAATGGAACTTGAGACAACTAGGGGGAAATTCAGACTTCCCGAAGCATCATCAGAGTTCACACTCAGTATCAAAAGAGCAGCTTTCAAGATAATATCTTCTCATTGCCCCTGGTACTCTCTTTTTCCTTTCTCCCCACCTCCCACCAGCAACTCACTTGTCTGTCCATTTTCTGATTTAATCTGTGAGCCCATCAAGAATCTATTAAGAGGCTTTATTTTATTTGCAGTGCTCAACACCATTCTTGCAGGGAAAGTTTCCAGATGGTGTAGAGAGCTCAAGAGCCGGTTCTGCTGATTTTCTGGAAAAATAGGACTGCCCAAGTTGCCTTTTGATGATATCGTCTTCATCATTTCCGCTTCCCACCTAAAACCTTGCTGAGCCCATCACCTGACTTCTTAGGGAACTTGTCACTTGGAAGAAGAGACAGTGCTGCAAATGTGCATCCACCTGCCACAGTCCCATTCTTACCGAACTTAAAGTTCCCTTTGCAAGACTTGTCCTATTTTAATCATGAAGAGTTAGATATGCTGACCACACTTAGTCTGGGACAGAAGCCATGCATATCCTTCAATCCCTGAAAGTCATAGGAAGGTTCTCAGAGAATATAGCTATGAGGACAGCAGGAACAAGCAGCTTACATAAAAGAAAGTCTAAAGCAGATGGATGGTCTGAAGACGAACTTGATTCTCTTTGGATTGGTGTTCGCAGATATGGTCGAGGCAACTGGGATGCGATGCTTAGGGATCCGAGACTCAAATTCTGTAAAAACGAAACCCCAAATGACTTGGCTCTAAGATGGAGTGTCGAGCAACAAAAGATAGTGGATGCTTCTCCAGGCACAAGATCTATTAAACACGCAAAATCTATAAGTCTGCTCCATTTCCAAACTTCTCCGATGGAATGATGGTGCGGGCTTTGCATGGAAGTAGGCTAGCTGGGCCCGTCAAATTCCATAGTCACTTTGACAGACATGAAGTTGGGATTTGGTGATCTTGTAGCAAATTTTCGCCCTTTCGAACCTTCCAATTTTGCTGGTTTTCATGATGAAAACCATGCTCCTTTTCAGACTTTGGGTGTTGGATCAATTTCAGGCAGGTTCCATGACACCCATTCACCATTCTCTCTGATATTCACAGTACTTCGGCACATGTACAGGTGGAGCCGCAAGGGCCACATGGTGCTTTTGGGCCCAGTAAGCCGACACTACTGAGGGTTTAGACTCCTCAAAGGGGTGTGCTGTACGGTCCGAGGATGAATTAGATGCGAGTACATATCAGAAGAGTCCATGCCAGCTGGATAGCTCACTAAAAATTCTTCAGGGTCCTCACAAAGATATGCGTGGTAGCGATCCACCATTTTCCACGTTGCTTTTTAGTCCAAATGAATCAAATTAAATAGTTTAAAGGTAAAGAAGTCGCAACTGAGAGTAGTTGTTCAAAAGATAGCTACCATTGGCTTTGGAAGCTGTAGAAGCTCCTACCAGAATTTCAGATAGCGAACTTCCAGCTACAGTTTCTGCAATAGCGACGCCCCCCGTCTGCTGCCTGCGCCAAGAAAGCCTTCAATCTCCTCCATTTGCTGCCCCGACTGCCGGAGGCCAGCTCAAAGATCCCCGAAAGGATTGAAGAAAAGAACAAACCAAGACTTCGCTGGCTCAGCTAAGTCCAAACTGAGAGCCCATGCTGTGACCGCGCAGCCTCTCCAGGAGGAAGCCTGCTCAGCTCCAAGCCTCCCCTCTAAAAAAAAAAAAATCCACGCACCGAAGCAAACGCACCCTCCAAAGGGGGAGCGGACAAATCCACGACACCAGGCCAGCAGACCCCCATTGTAAAAACAATGCCTGTTTTTAGTTCAGCCCCGGGAGCGGCGCCTGCTCAGAGGGCCTCGGGGAGTTCAAGGTCCACGTGGGCCCAGAACTCCTGTTTGGCCTCCTCGAATTTCTTTCAAAATGAAAAACACCTCCCTCAAGAACGGGATCAGGATGGAACCAAAGATGGAATAATGGAAAATTCCCCTACCTTGAGTGGGGATGGGCCTCACTGATACTGGGGATTCTAGTAAAACTCAATCTGACCCTCCCCATGTCAATCATCCAGAGGGTAAGGAAGTATCATCAGAGAAAAACTGTCTAATCAAATTTGATAATGAAACATAACTCTGGGTCTGGGATCTTTGTGAATGAAACGTAACTTTTGCTCCGAGATAAGACATGTAATATTGTGCCATAGACAGTGTATCTTTTAGGGTGTTCTGTTAGCTATCTTCATAACCAGTTGACAATGGGGTGGCCAATTGGTCCTTTTGTCATGTTCAAGTATTAGGTCTGTAGTTTATAATTTGATCACAGTTTTGTAGGTACCTTTATGGTTGCGAGTGTCAACTTGTAGCTCTAGTACAGGAGAAATCAGGAAATATCTTGTACAGCTTGTGTATGTGAATTCGGCATATAAATGTATCCCATTTGGTGTGGCATGTGCCACACGTTATCCTTCATTTTATAGTATACTCTTGACTAATGTTTTGGATACGGTTATCATAAAAAAGTTGTCGGAAAAATCGACACTTTTCACCAATAAATAAATAAATAATAATAAATAATAATAAAAATGTTAAGTTAATATTGAAAACCAAGAGGCAGCCATATAATCTTATTATTATTACTATTATTATTATTATTATGTTACAATTATAAATTTATAAGTATGACTTAGAAGTTTGAATTTTAAAATGCAAAGTACAAGTACCAAATTAGAAAAGGAAAAACAAAGAGAGAAAAGGAAAGTTTGTTACAGTTGTCCACCCAAAAGGAATACCAATGAAAAAGAAAGCAAGCTCAATAGTACAGTACAAAAAAAACTCCAGTAGTCAATAGTCAATTGATTACGTGTGTGGCCATTAATAAAGAAAAGAAAAATGAAAAGAGAGAAAGAGAAAGAGAAGCAAAGACAACGCAGCTTCAGCTTCGACACAACGGCACGAGACGCAATTTAGGGTTTTATTCGAAAGTGGGGTTTTAATTTAGGGTTCGACTCAAAAGTATGTTCATGAATTTAATTGGGAGTTTTAATCAATTATAAGTTATAAAGCCAAGGTAAGCTTTGATTTGGAGGTTTACTTTGAGAAAAGAATGATCTTTGGGTTTCGACTTCTTCTTCCTGGCTAGCATATTCCAGTACACCATCTTCACCTTCGATCCTTCCTGATACGCGTGTCGACACCTTCACCAATGCATGTCGCGAGTCGTGTCGAGTCGACTTGCGGTACTGCCTGGGTTGAAGAGAGTGTCGAGGTAACATAGGAAAGCAATGGAGGGAGAGATGAATAGAACTGTTTTTCGGTCGAATAATAATAACGAAGAATTTTTTGCAATAACAAAGACTGTAAAGCTGTAATGTTGGCTTCATATTAATCTAGAATCTTTTTGCAATTCTTTTTACTCTGTAAATTTCTATTATAGAAAGAATTTTTTTTATTATAACATATGGTTGCTAAGTGCAACCGAATTTACTAAACACAACTCTTTAAAACATCTAAAATATCCATAATATCCCATTCCTCTTTCCCTTCTCCCTTCCACTCCTCCATTTCAAACCATTTCAAAGGAGCTCATTGGTGCATGAAGTTTATTTCGCCCAATGAAAAGATAATTGAAGTCCATTTATGACATAACTAGATTTCTATGCACGCGGTCGTGCGGCAATAATTTTATTATGAAATTTTATAATCTGCAGTAGATTATTTTTTATGGATAGCGCATCTTACCACCAAACTTTTCATGTTTTTAGAAGCTCCCATCTTAATGATTTTTGTTTAAAAATTCCACCCACCCATTTACAATTTTATTAAAAACTCCCATTATTTAACGGTTTTTGTCAAATTTCATTAACAAAATGGAACTGAAATAGTTGTAATTTTTTCCAAATAGTTAGAATTTGTTCCAAATTTGCTCTAAATTTGTTGAGATTTGCCCTTAAATTGATGAAATTGACTTAATTTCAGCGTAAACTAATAATAAAATCCTTAGGTGGGGCCCTTCATGAGACCCTTTCATTTTGGCATTTGCCTTGCACTTTGATTATGAGTTATTTAGAATTTGCTACTAATGCCTAAGCAAGCCCGTTCACTACGACTTGGTGCGACCCCAAATAATAAATGACATGCCAAAATCTTTTTCGAAAAGCCCTTATTAATTTAAGGGTAATTCTAAATTCGTGAAGCCTTAGGTTTTAGGAATTCTTAGTGGTGGAAATTTCGATAAAACTTTCCCACTAGTAGCTCTACTTTACAAAAAATTCTTACCAAACATAGTCCGGAATGAAGAATATTCCGTTATTACTAAAGCATATTCCGTTGGTTAACAAACAAGGCGCCACTCGCACAATGAACCAGGCATTTCGGGTCTTTTTTTGCCAATTTCAACCTCAAAATCAACCTTTAAGGTTATGTTTAGAGGGTCAGTTTTGGGTTCCTAAGGGTCGATTTTGAGGTAGGAATTGGCCAAAAAAACGAGCCGAAATGCCTCGTTTTACGTGTGGTGATAGCTTTAACTGTTGAGTAATGGAATATACTTTATTATTAATGGAATATTCTTCATTAATGACATGTTTGAGAATAATTTGTAAAACAGAGTTCCTGTGGGAAAGTTTTTTTTAGAATTCCCATCCACTAGGAATTTTGGTGACCGGGGGGCCACCATTGGGAAATTCCCTTAATTTAATGGCTTAATTAACGCCATTTTGTTTTCCATAACCACCTATCAACTTTTTTTCGGTCTAGATATTAGACTTGGTATTTTTCAAAAATTATACGGACCTTCTGACAACTACACATGTTGTAAAGCCAGCTACAAAAAGTGGGTGTTTGGCAACAAGCGCCACCGTTTGAGTGTTGCCACAGAGATTGTGCCACTGTTGGGTACACACGAGCTACACACGTGCCTACTCCATGGTAGGCACGTGCAATAGTTGTTTCATTAAACGTCCTTTTGCAGCACTCCAGTTTGTGTTGATTTGTTTGCTCATTTTATTTTTAGCGTCTTGTTTGTCTTAGGGAGGTTAGGAGTCCCATTAGGGTTTCCAACGGTGTTAGGATTGCCAAATTAATATTGATCCTTATGGAATTGTTAAAGGTATCATTTAATTATTATTTGTTCAATTTAATCTTATTAGATATCTATTAATTAATCGATCTAAAGGACTAAGATTGTTAATATGACTTTAAACAAGATTTATTAGCTTTAACCTCTCAATTTAGGACTCTGTTAATATTACATGTACCTTCCCTAATTGTTGTTGCAATAGTCGTCGCAAGGGGCATATTGCTATATGGGATTTGGTTATCTTGTCCTTTTTCTCAGGTCTTGATTTAACTTAGCATGTGGGCTCCATTGACCTAGGTCCTTCCTTTTGGACCCCTTGATTCAACTTACCCCTAGTTATTTTTGGGTGTCGTCCTTTGCGTGTGGGATTCTTTAGTTATGTCCCTTTCTCCCGTGGGCTTTGACTAACATAGTGTAAGTCTATTTGAATCAATGCTAATTATAGATTGATTATTAGGAGCTAGTGTCGGTTAATGATCATAACTATAATACCCTCTTTTAAAGAGTATTTTATTAATTGAAATATGAATATTAGCTTGATTTATATATTAATAATATTTGTTTATTTAAAAGAAATTGAATCTGATTTGCAGTTATTGGGTTGCAAACAAACATACTCTAAAATTTGCAAACTCTTTTTGCAGCAATAGTTGCTTTTCCTTTTCTTCCTGCATAAATAATACTACATTGATAAGGCAAACACAAAAACGCAAGTCCTTTAGGACCTAGAAAAGTGAAGCAACCAACACACTATCACTAAGACCATAAAGGGTGAATCAAAGCTTATATTACCCTCTAACTAGATTTTAAGCCTGTGCGATGCGCGGATTTGTTTAAATAGTGGTATTGTGGTAGCTTTAAGATCTAAGTATCATTTAGATATACTCTCATCATGTGCTTAAGCAGGTTGGTAAATGTTTATGCTATCAATTATCCGTTTAATTTTAATTTAAGCGTTTGACCAATAGAACCTCTCACATCATTTGGTCAAGATTATGTTGTAGTTATTTATATTTAGGAAAATTTGTCAGAAAGGACTTTTTAAATTTTTTTTGGCTTTTAACAACCTTAAACAAAAAAAATTGCGAAGAGACCTTGAGCTTGTTTTCCGACGTTGCCCACCGGAAACCGGCATTGACCACTGCTTTTTACTACTTGCAATCTAATTTTGTTATAAACATACTCCTTTTACCCTTTCCTCCAACTATCTCTATTCATCTTCTTCTTCCTCACTTTGTCTTAAATTTCCTCCATTTTCAAAATCAACAAACCCAAACTCAAACTACCCTTTCCCCTGCCGCCGTTTACATCGTTGTTGTTGTGGTCGTTGCTCCTATTTCTATATATAACTATTGTTGACCCAGATTTGAGAAGGTGAAGAGTGAGATTATGATTGAGATGATGAAGAAGATGAAGTTAGGGTTTTGTTGTTGGTGAGATTAAGGTAGTCATTGATGGATTTTCATGAAAATGTGCTTTATTTGTCATTGATAAGTTGTTGTGGTGGTAGTCTTGTGGAAGAGGTGAAAAAGATTAGAAGACATGGTGAGTTTGATGTTGTGGTTCTTTATGGAAGAACCGTGAGGGAGAAGACCATTTAGGATTGCAAATAGGAAGAAAGCAATAGTCAATGCCGGTTTCCGGTGGTCAACGCGGAAAACAAGCTCGGGGCCTCTTCTCGCAAAAATATTTTTGTTTAAGGTTGTTAAAAGCCAAAAAAAATTTAAAAGTCCTTTCTGACAAATTTTCCTTTATTTTATAAAGATATTCACTCTTTAATGTTGGTATGCCCCATTGTCTTTTCAAAAGAAAAATCGATTAGTTTCACGATTGATTTGTGCTCATTAAATACTCTCTCCCAATTGTTGCTCCCGCTTTGACTTTGCACATCTTACAAAGCACTTCTTAGATTATCATTATCTTCAATTGCCTATTAGTAAAAAAAATATATCGATTGAATAATAATTCTCTTCCTAATTCTCTTTATAATTATCTTCACTCAGCTATTAGTAAAAAATATAACGATTGAATAATAATTATCTTCCTAATTTTTTTATGGTAAATCTATCTCTATTTATATCAAATGAAATCTAAAGGTGAATTATCGTTGTATTCACTTTTTCTTGTAAAAATATAAAATTACAGCACACTATTGTAATGTGGTAGAGTCAAAGTTACTTAGCATTTAATGGGACGTTAATGGGACCCATCGGTTAAAATCCGAACCCAATTTGCGGGTCCTTTTTTGCCTTTGGTCATTACCCAATTTTTTTTTCAATCATCCGTCGAAACCAATATCCGACGATAACGCGGTACCATTTGATTTGGTTCGTTATGATTTCAAACCTATTTGCAAATACCTAATTTTTGGATTGTGTCGTAATCTACCGTTCCAACTACTCATAAAAAATCATACTTTGTTTTACGTCGATTATGGTAAAAATTGAATCCTTATTTCTACTTTAAGGGTTGAGTCATGAGTTTGTTTTCAACTACCCGTAAAAGAGAGGATATCTGAAGAAGCAGCCGTTACGTAATATACCCTCCGTCTTTATTTAATAGGGACACTTTGACTAATCTTAGTTATTCACCTTCTACTCTTTGACCATCTTATGTCATTTATACATGAGGAAAAAACATATTCACATGGGATCTTGTTTGATTCATCTTAATGTATAGTTTTATAATTATCAAATTTTTATAATTTTTGACCATATGCAATTCGAGATATTCGTAATGAAAGTTATCCACTGGCAAGTTAAAAGTACAAAAAAATTAAATAAAAATAGAGGAAGTAATAAGATATTATTAGATATATCTAAACAAGGGTCTTATTTTAAACTATATTTCGATCTGATTTAGTTCAAAGAGGACGATACTAGGGTAATTTCCAAGGTAAAAATTGGAGGGGGTTGGATGGCGGGCCCCATTAACGCCTTCGTGCTTTTTTTGACGGGAAATGTGAAAAGACTACGCCAGATTTAATATTTTACAGCGCCTATACTACAACACTTTTTAAGAAGCGCCGTCATTTGTATGAATCTACAGCGCTTTTTTATAATAACGCTGATGTTTAATAGGAATAACACAGCACTCGTTATACTAAGGCTGCTGTTAATGTGAATAACACAGCGCTCTTTATTGCGCTATTGTTGAGGCGCTGTAATTATTATTTTTCTTCATTATTGAAAACAAATAACAGGGAAAAATCGACTCTTGTCAAACTTTCTTTCCTGCTCTCTCCTCATTCAACCCTAATTCGCATCAATGTCTTCCTCCAAGAATCAATTTCCCTTTCTTTCGCCCTAATTTCTCGACCTTCATTACCATATCCATCATTTACTGTTCATTTCTCACTTTTAAATCACTTTTCGACCTTTTTCACTTTTTTTTTGATCTAATTGAAGTTTGTTCTTGTGTAGGAGCTCGACTGAAGAAAGTTCGGTTCGATTTGAAGAAGTATAGTAACGGAGTACGAAAATTAACCATTACCACTACCCCTAAG